>JACSVZ010000002.1:137247259-137319759 GCA_014706295.1 Lycocorax pyrrhopterus obiensis | reverse complement strand
TTATCCTACAGAAGCTATATCATATTATCATATACCAGTATTATGGGCCTGTTGTAGAGCCTGGCTTTAATTTTAGGAGTCCTGTAACTGAACAAAGTAGGTAGAAAAACCCTTCCTTTTTTTTACTTTGTAGAAACATAAAAGAAAACATCAAGCAAAACACTAGGCCAAGAATCAAGCATCTTTTGATGACACAAAACATGAGCCATAGTCTATCAATATGTATTAGCATATTTTCTGCTGGAAAGTTTCTAGTTTGGTTTCTACAGAACATAAAGTTATTCATATTTAGTGTCTTAAGAAATCTATCATACCAGTTCCTATGGAATGAATTCTCTGAAATACAGTGAGACAAAATTTTAATAAAAACCCTGACTGCACTGAGTGCTGCAGTATGACATTCAGATAACTTTCTATCTCTTGACAGCTTGAGGAGGAATTTTCCTTCTGAGAACCCATAAAACTGAACCGGACAAAAAAAAGGCAACTTTAGCAAAAGCCTATATAGTCACTGATTTACCTCTGGAACTTACTTGCACTGTACCAATCAATTGTAGACAGAGGCTGCTGGTTCTTCTTTTTAAGTGTTTAACTCTCGTGCTCAGTTACACTGGATCTTGCCAACTGCAGTGTCATGTCTACATTTCACTTTTTCCCCAAAGTCTTATGCTTGACTTCACTCTAGGTCATCATGCTGTAGGCAGATATCAGGCTCTTTATCTGTTAGATATGTGCCATCATTTTCAACAAAACCCACTGTATTTCTCTGTCTGCCATTTATAGCAGTCTCATAAACAAGACAATGTTGAGTAAGGCACATCTACTAACCAAATCAATACACCCTAGAGCGACATGATCACATATGTGTGTGCTTGCCGAATCACTCATATCATCTCTGTTGTTTAGAGAGCCTGAGCACTGTTCTGGACATTTACCCATCTTTCAGGCCTCTGATTGACCTGTTGAATGCTAATAGTTGGAAAAATGGATACAACTTCCATGGATACAACTTCCATGTCTTCCCACCATGTTTTTAGGAAAACAGTGTAAAACAATATTATCTTTAATTTCAAATAATCAGTAGCCCCTATTGAAATATTCTAGTTACAGATCGTTCTCCGCTAAGCCCTGAAGTCTGCTTTCAAGTCTCTTACAAATTTACATTCAGCTGCCTTTTTAGATGGTGAATATTTTCCCCTCAGGTTTCACTCCAGCTACCAGGAAGACAGATTTAGTCTAATATTGCTAGCACACTTGTTCTTGGAGCAATCATAATAAGTTGTCTTTGCAACAAGTGGAGAGTAAAGAATAGTTCTGTCCTTGTTGCAACCACCATAACTGAGCACAGCAATGAAATCTCATGCTCTTTTGTCAGGTCCAGTTTTAGGTGTAGAAGAAGCCCTGGGACAAAACCTCAGATCCAGCAACAAGTTTTTGACTTCTCCTCAACAGTCACTCCTGCTTACAGTGGAGTTCGTAACCTTCATAAACTGTTTCTTATGCCCTAGACTGAAAATATCCCTTCATTAGATCTTCAGTGTGAATGACCATGCCTGGTCTTAGGGTTTTCCCTCTAAGCCCTTCCTCATGCTACAGCTTCACCTGCAAGTATCTGAAATTTTGAGTTTTTCCCCCTCAATTTCCTGCAGGCAACTGGTACTGACTGGTTTCCCCAGTAGAGAAGAATCTTTGCAGGATCTTTGGCTGTAGATGGCTCCCACAACTTTGTGTGTGAGATATCCGAGATTTCTGTATCTACATAGCTCTCAGAAATTGTTTGCCTTTTGGCAGAGTGAGCCAAAACTATCTAGCTACAGGGGCTGTATCTGTAAATGCAGAGGTTTTAACTCTGGTGCATATTACACGCTTAGAAATTAAGATGCTGTACTTACCAGATTTTCTGGGTATGCACAAATCTGCTTGATGTACATTACACACTATCTCCTGACATGTGAAATGAGTCTAATGTGTCCAGGAAATTTGATAGAGCAGTGCAAGGGGGCATTAGTTCACTATTGAAAGAACTATTCATTAGTAGGTGGCAAATGCACTTCCTCAAACTTACAGCACATTTGTGCTGAGACTATGCCAAGGAATTACACTAATTAGACTGAAAGATATTAAACATGTTCTCCATAATATTTAACACAATTTCCTACAACAGCCTGCCCAACCCTTTCTTGCTCCAGACATAGAATTTATGTGCTGGTTTCCTCTGTTCCTCATTCATTAAATCTAAGTAATGCTGTTAGTATCATATATTCTTGCAAAGCCTTTTATTTAGCTTTCTCCAAAGGCACTGTGAAGAGATTTTGAAGCTTTTGTTTATTGCAGAGTAATTTCTCAGTAATTTTTTCTTTCATTCTCTAAAAGATTAAGTGACCATATTCTCCATTTGTGATAAATGCAGCTTCTGATACAACAGAAGTGATTTTCTTCGTTACCCTGTGAATATTTAAAGCACTTCCTTTGACCAAGAATCTACAGTGAAAGTAACAAAGGGTGTGATCCCAACCTTTGGGACATCTGAAATAGCACATTACAGGGCATCACTACTGGCACAATGTGGTCTTGTGTCCTTCTATAATACTAATGCCATTAGATGAAATAGTGGAATGCACTTGTCTTGAGCTGTACATTTGATTCTAGTAATTTCGCCTCCAGAAATATAGAGCAGAACCAGCAAAAAATAAAGCTAATTTGAAGTTAGGACATGAAGAATTACTTAAAACTTTTATATGGAAAAAGATTTGAACATATTAGAGCTGTATTATTTACAAAAACAATTAATAGGAAGTACGGGAAGAGATCATTTGTGAAATAATAAACTATATGGAAAAGGAACAGAATTCTCTTTGTCTTTCTGTATACTACAAACCTAAGGAACATGTGCTGGAACAAGAAGAAACCTAAATTGTAAAATAAAGATATGTTTAAACAACATATAATTAACATGTAGAACTCAAATATTTTTAGAATCTGCTGCTTCAAGAAAAAAAACTTGTGTGAGAAAGTAAATTTTCATATTGAAAAAGCTGTTTGAATTCTGGTTCAGAATTCTTCTAGAATAAAACTTGTCTAAGAATTAAAGTAGTCCTGCATTATGGAAGGCTATGAAAGGTTTCATCCTGACTTTGGTGTGATCAGGCTTGGACCTTCTATGCCTAATAAACACGATTGCTAGACAAAAACAGAGCTAAAATGGGAGCCTGGTACATTTTGAGTGAGGATGTTAATTTGGACTGTGAACTAGATTTGCTGACATGAGGATTCTCTTCCAGACTTATATATCCACATTTTGTTTTAAAAAGTGTATTAAGGTGAAAAAAATGAATAACCTTTATATTTTTCTAATGTAATTATTAGCACTGCAAGGGATCTCAGGACATCATACAACACATTCAAGGTAAGGTTAAATGTATCTATGCCATTTCTGTCTGTCTCATACTAGCACACCACAAAATTATCATAAATCCACGTGGTCAAGTAATTGTAAACAAGTAGATGATATACTTGAAATTAGAAAAGACTAACAAGGCCTCATTTTAAGAAAGACTTCCAGTTTGGTCTGCATTTAAAATGAATGAATTGTTTCCAAACACCCTGGTAGAAGGCAAGAAAAGTGAACAATACACTAAAAAACATGATCTGTATGGAAAAATACTTGAGTGAATTACTGATATTTAATCTGAAGATCTGAAATATGTCAGAGCCTATAAAAGATATTTTCAGATAGTTGAAAGGTTGGTTTGAAAAAAGGAGGGAATATTTGAATTCCAATTTAAATTACTCATTTTTATTGTTTTAGTTTATATATATGTGTATATATGATTTGTAATGTTCATTGTCAGACAAGTCTCATTGTGGCAGAAATGCTCTGGCTTACCAGTGGATGAAAATCATCGATTTAAGAGCAAAAAAATAAAGTATCTTATTTGTTAATTGAATTGGCTTTTTGTGTGATTACAGAATGGTGCTATAAACCAAGACAGGCAGGCTAATTACTTTCTATGAACAAATAAGTGTTCGAACTGGATAGCAGAAAAAGAAAATATTACATAGAAGCATTTTAGAAATAATATTCAGAACAAATTGAATTTCAAAACTTGTGTTTTTTAAGCTGGAGAAGCATGCTGACGTTAAAATATATTTCCATATTATGTTTCATATTCTGTGAATAAAAATTATTCCATGAACCCAAAATACATTGTTCTTCTTAATCAGACTGAGAAAGCTTTTGCATTTTCACTGGTGTGTGTTAGAATGCTGGTTATCACTGTTTAATTATAAAATATCTTTGCAATTCTCTAACAAGGATCACAGTACGAAGTATCTCATATTGTGCTGGCAGAACTTAAACAGAACTGCCTGTTGAGTAGCACTTTCTGGACATTAACCTCAAAAACTGGTAGTTCCAGTTCTGACATGATTGTACACTGTTGAATATGGTAGTAAATATTTGAATAAATATTTATATAATATGAGTAAATGTTTGAAGACATTTTAAAATATCAAAGGAAATATGTGAAATCACTATTTCCTCTACAAAGGACAATTCTGTAACAGTTTTGCAAGAAATGCTATCAGCTACTTAATCCCAGCCTTAAATATGTGATGTGAAAAGAAGGTAAATTACTTTGGATCATTTGACTACTTCAGTATCTGAAGATAGCCATTCAATATTTTTTGTGAGCTTATTTTCTAACTGTGAAACTAATGAGGCAAAAATATCTAAATCCATGATATGCTCACACACCTTGGGTCGGGAAGGCCTCACTCCACAGTTCTAAAAGCTGTGTGTTTTGTTTAAGCAAAGCTCATAGAAGATAAATTTGTTTCAATTTAAAATAATAAATACACTGTAAATTCAGAAAATCACATTGCTGCTAAAAAAATATTCTTGGGTATCTGTTTAAGCTACAATGGGTTGAGAAATTTCTCTTCACGGAGCCAGGATATCTGATCAACAGAGATGTCTGTGGCCCTTTGCAAATACATAACTTTGTGTCCTAGCTTACAACCTACATCAAGCAAGCAGAAAAAGATTAAAAATCCATGTGATTCTAGGGATAAACGGAGTGCATATCCTAGGTTACTGAGCTACCAGCATTGTTAGAAGCTACTATGTATCACCTAATGCAGGGAGAGGGCAGGGCACTACTGCTCACAGGTCTATTGGCTTCTTGTTCTGAAGACAGAACTTAGTTAAATTTAAATTTTTGTTCTTTTTCTCTCAGGCTTCCTACCACACCCTGTGCCTTCCCAAGGAAAAATTCTTTAAGAGCTTCCTACCTGAGAAGGAAGTCTGATGGATTTGTCAGCCATACCAGCCTACTGCTCTCAGAATGCAGGGATGTGACTTCCCAGTAAGCAGCCCATGAATTTACAGCTCATTCCTGAACATGACCAGCTGATGGCAACCTCATTATCTTCTGTGAAAAGTTAAAAGTCCAAATCTTTGACCCTCATTTTCCTACAAGAGAAACATATAACAAGGACAATGTGTAATAAATTACATTGGAACAAAAGGAAGACAAAAAGAAGAAAAATTATATATTGTGTGGGCCTAAGGAGGCATGGAAGATTATAGTGATGTGAACCATATGAATGAGCTTACAGCAAATAAACTCTCTCTACCCTGCTTTTTTTCTCAAGCTGGAATAACTATTGTCTTCCAACTTACTCTGTAGCTAAAGGTACATGAATTGTTTTCACATGTCTGCTGTGCTCTGATTCGCTGATCCATTTGCACATTTTCTCTTCTAAATCTCACCTTAATACCTTCTTTTCTTTAGCTGGTGATTGACTTAGCCCTTAAAGTGTTTTGTGATAGTAATAAAAGAATGCTGTATCAAATGAAATTGTTTTGCACTACACAGTGGAATTATAATTTAGATCAAAAGCAGATGACTGGGTTTTCTTTTCAAATTGATTTATCTGTTGTAAACAAGATGCATATGCTGAAGAATGAATTACTTTGGGACAGTAATAAAAGAAATACATATAATTCCAAGAAAATTCACACGTATGCCAGTAAAAGCAGAAGCTTTATTCCTTTGTGTTGCTATGTACTGATAAGTGCATCTGCAAGCTATGAGATATTTGTTGAGCAGCCCTGCTGACTAGAGAAAAAGCAAAGAAAAACAGAAAAACAATTTTTAGGTTTTGAATTTGAATCTTCAATGCAATGTTCAAATCAAAATGCTACAATAAACTGATAAAAAAACAATATAGTTCAGGAATTTATTATCTACTGAAACCCTCCTGAAAGTTTCATATATTATAGGAAAGACTGGTTTGCTTAAAAAGCCCTCCAAGTTTAAGCCCTGTCTAACTCTTAAGTTCTTATCAAATCACGATTTTTTTAGTCCCTTAAGCATACAGTTACCTATTGATAAAGCTGAGGATATATGAATTTTTGAGAAATTCACTCTAAGGAAACACCGGGAGAAGTTAGAAGGAGGAAAGGTCAGCATTGTACTGACCATGTTCACGTGTAGTTGTAGCTCTGTATTTCAGATCTCACTAGGTGGCACAGACATACTGTGGCAGGATGTGTCTGCTCCCTCTCTACCACAGACGGTTGGTGCATATGCAAGAGATAACCCAGGAGGGTCACAGGCCCAGCATGGAGTCATCTCTGGCACCAAAAGGGCCCAGGCCTCCCTGTTAAGAATCAACATCTTAGTCTGGAAAGCAAATGTGGGAAGAGTTGAAAGAAAAATAAATATTCTTGACCAAAAGACATGGTTCTTATGTCTATAAAAGCCCACACAATTATCACGCAGACAGAAGCCTTCTACCCGCACGCCCTGAAAGCGTGTGAGACTTCTCCCCGGAGCCTGGATGCAGATTCCGTGGTTACTTTCCTGGGAATTGAGGGAAAGGATTTCGATGTGTGCTCCATCAGGAACTGGATGGTAAGAAACATTGGATCCTAAGTTATTTCTTTGCTAGCAGTAAAATTAATGGTACCTTTAACCCCGCATGTGCAATACTAGTTGTCTCTTTTTGTGTTATTCCTGTGTAGTAATAGTCTGTTTTAAGTCTGTTAGTTTTGTGTCTATTAAATAAATAATTCATTCTATAATAGACTGAATCAGCCATTATTAAAGAACTTACGAATGATAGTGGGTCTCAGGATGCTGGCTACCTCAATAAAGCTACTGCCTGCTGCCAGGGGCCTGAGCAAAAGGCAAGGATTTATTTAAACCCACATCATCCCATTTGTAACACATATACAAATTCCTACAGCCTTAATATATTAGGAAGTGTTCCACTTTGGGAAGAATAATTATGATGATCTCTTAGCCACTCAGAAGTCCATATGCATGCAGAATGCAAGCCAATGCACACTTCAGAATGCAAGCTGTGCATTTATACGGAAGTCAAGTATTTATTTTTCATCAGATTCATCTCTATTTGTAAAGTTGCCTTATGTGATCTGGCTTGGGGGCCCTTTAAGACAGCTGACATAAAACGCTTCCACATTAGCCAGTATGCACTTTCTGTGTGAGCGTTCCTGCATGCTGTCATGCATTGTTGCACATGATCCACTTTCTGGTCGGCCATTGTCTACAGCTCCTATGTTCTCTACACCTGTGTCTGTGCGAAGGATTTGGTTTGGGACCTGAGATAAAAAATTCTGTTCATCTGAGTTGATTTTCTTTTCCTCTGAGTCTTTTTGCAGATAGAAAATATTCACCAGGTAACAAAGACGATGCTCCTGTTCATATTTAAGTCATTCACCTAAGAAATAAGTTGCCAAAATTTAATGCTGTTTTGTTGTGCGAACTCTGTTGAAGAAGGTAGAGCAAAATGAATAGGAATGACTGGAAAAAAAAAAAAATCCCTGGAACAGCTTTGGGAAGACTAATCTCAAGATGTAGGAGATCTCTGGACAAACCTCTGCTGTGCATAAGGCAGATGGAAATCGTGCATAGAAATATACACAATTTTAAAACATATTTTTTCAGGGAGATTAATTGCCTTTCAGTATATATAATATTTTTCTAAAAGCATAAAAATATAATTGCATTTGGCTTATGAGGCAAGCTGAGGACGTGGGGAGGACACTACAAGGGTGGCTTCTGTGAGAAGCTGCTGGAAGCTTCCTCCATTTCTGATAGAGCCAATGCCAGCTGACCCCAAGACGGACCACTGGCCGAGACCATCTGACAGCGACAGCACCTCTGGAATAATGCATTTAAGAAGGGGGAAAAAGATACTTGGAATAACAGCAGTGAAGAGAGGAGTGAGAATATGTGAGATAAACACTTATGCATCCACTGAGGTCAGTGAGGAAGAAGCAAGAGGAATACTCCAAATGCTGGAGCAGAGATTCCCCTGCAGCCTGTGGTACAGACTGTGGCGAGGCAGCTGTGCCCCTGCAGCTCATGGAGGTCTATGGTGTATCAGAGATCCATCAGCAGCTTGTGAAGGACCCCATGCTGGAGCAGGTGGATGCCTGAAGGAGGCTGTGACTCCATGAGAAGGCTGAACTGGAGCAGACTCCTAGCAGGACATGTGGAGAATGGAGACTGTGCTGCAGAAGTCTGTTCCTGAAGAACTGCAGCCCGTGGACAGAACCCACACTGGACCTGTTTATGAACAAATGCAGACTATTGGAAGGACCTGTGTAGGAGAACTTGATGGAGGACTGTCTCCCATGGGATGAATCCCATGGTAGACCAGGGAAAGAGTTTGAGAAGTCCTTCCAGAAAGGAGGAAGGAGTGGCAGAGACACTATATGATGGACTGTTCACAGCTCCCATTCCCTGTTCCCCTGTGCTGCAGGGAGGGAGAAGGCAGATAAAATGATGAGTGAAGTTGAGGCCAAGAAGAAGGGAGGTGTGGGTGGAAGGTCTTTTTCAAGATTTGCTTTGATTTCTCATTACTCTGATTGATTGGTAATAAATTAAATTAATTTCCACAGGTCAAATCTGTTTTTCCCATAAGAGTTCTCTCTCCCTCTCCTTATCTAGATCCATAAGCCTTTTTTTTTATGTTTTGTCTCTCCTGTCCAGCTGAGAAGGGGAACAACAGAGCAGTTGTAGGAGCAACTGGAATTCAATAACGTTGCAGTATTTCATTCGCTTTCTCCGTTTTTTTTATGGAAATTATTTTCTGAATTTAACCTCAGTACACAGGTAATTTCACACATTTAAGGAACTACAGTCCATAGGGGCTCTGAGTAAGGTACAGAGTACAGTGCTCCCAGGGAATAGATAAAGTGGCTGAAGTCACCAAACTTCCCCCTCTGGGGTGTGAGCAATACTTTTGGAGTCATAAATAGCCAGGTACAGATCAGAGATATCTCTGTTATGAATCTGATCAAGGAGCAATCGGAAAACCCTAGTATCGATTGAGTAATTCTGCAGGGGAAGATGGAAATATCCTAAAACGGACAGGGAGAATAGAGCACTGTCAATCTCAACAATCAGTAAATCTGATATTTTGAAATAATTTTCTTTAACCTTAATATCTCTGCCAACACAAATTAGCCCCATGTTATTCAGATTAACCTGTGTTGTCCTAGACATCATCATATTCTTATACTCACCATGTCTTAAACATTTTTCTTTCTACAGTCTGATCACTGAGACCATTAATTTCAGCTTTATCTACAGACTTGAAACTATTAGAAAACACTTGCAGCAGGTTGACTAATAGATTTCAAATGACATTATGACTATTATTAACAATGAAAATAATTTTTTTCCGTGTATGGCCTGAAGAAACATCCTCTCACGACTGAAGGACAGCAACAATCTTTAATACTAAATGCAAAACTGAATAGGATTTGAACATTAGAATGATTCTCAAAAGAAGGTAAAGGATGTCTCTGCTTTTACACTGGAAACAAGGATGATAGTTATGACACAGCAGGCCAAATCATCATAGAAATCAACCAAGCCTTTTTTCCTGCATCCTACATTTGTCATTGAACATTCCAGAGTCCTGCTGCAGTCTCTATGTCTTAAGTAATAAAAGATAAAAGCTGCTATTACGTTTTCCAAGTAGTTTTCCATTTTCCTGCTGATACCAGAAACAAAAATACCACAATCCTTCTTTGTCCAGAACATCGTAGGTTTGACCTGTAGTGATAAAGCTCATTTTGCTGAAATTCAGTCTGCTTGTGTTTTACAGATATTAGCAGATTGAAAGTCTGGAAGATTTATTTAAATGCATTAGAGTGCAATCCTTTCCCTTCATTTGAATCACTGTAAGATTAATGTTTGACACAGAAAAATACACATTCAGGAAAATCAACCTATTCTTTTTTACAGTAGGTTTTAAACAAACAGTTTTACTCCTAATGGAGTACATGGTTGTAATTTCATGTGCTTAAATGCTTTCTGCAGGTGGCACTTCTGGAAAGCATGAAAACCTAACAACTCCTCAACTGAGCAAACTCAAACAAAAAAATCCCCCAAAATAACACCAAGAAACCCCCAAAGATAAAAAACCCCTCCAAAATTCTATCACTACAATCAAAAACACACACAAAAAACCAGCAACCCCCTCCCAAAAACCCCACAATCTTAAAACCACCAAACCCAGACCACAGAAAGTATGCAAGAACTGAAGTTTTTTGAGTAACGTCAGAGACACTAAGTTATATCAGCTAAGACTGAAGGAAAAGTAGTTCAATGAAAAAAAATTCTTTAAAATACGGGGTCAAAGAGAAAGGATAAATATAATAAAGGAGATAGACATGTATGAACACACTAAAGAAATATAAGTCAATGCAGGACATACAAAATATGCAATGGCTCATTGAGAATTCCAGGTTACCATCATATACCATAGATGTCTGAGATATAGCACATTAAGGAATTTATGCCCTAAACATCTTACCCCTTAGTGGAATCCATGGACAGTAAATTAGTTAATAAGGACCTTGACACATCCTTTGCACATACACACATTAACAAACATGTAAACACATATACAGGACTTTCCTCTCTGTCTTTCTAGATATACACAGTATCTGTTTGGGTTCCATGTTGTGATGGACATCCCTTAATACAGAGTACAAATAACACTGAAAAAAGGGTGGACAAATGAGCAGGAAGTGTGCTTCTGGGGGAAGAGGTGGCAGAGCTCTCGAAGAGCATGTTTTTAGGCTTTCTAGACATTCTCCTATCTCAAATCTGCATTCATATCACTGACCTTTCTCCTGGAGTGTGGTTCCTTGCTCTTCTCTTTTGCAAAACCACATTATCAGCTCTGGGTAAGATACCATGGCAAACAGGACAAAGGATTAGATTGTTACATTCTCAATTAGAATTCTGGCAGCTTTTCAAAACAGAAAAAATTGCAAAAGATACACAAAAACTGGAGCTGTGACAATCAAAGTAATAAAATATGAAAAAAAAATTAACTCATCATAAATTGTATGTGTTGATCTAGTCCTTGAATTCCAGCCAATATCAAAGATAATATAACATATTCCAGGTACCATTAACGTGTTTTAAGTTAACTATTTTAATACAACAATGTTAAGGCCCTGACAATAGTTATGAATGACAGAAAAAATTAGATTAAAACAAAAACTAAAAGAAAACCAGCTTGGCCTTAATTCACATACGAAACAGATTTTTGATTGGCTTTATTTTCTTATGCAGTAGCTGAGATCTTAGAATCCTCTTTAAAGCTCAACTCAGGTTTTCATTTGTTCCTCTGACTGGACATTGTGGGTCTGCCTATCTTATAGGCAGCAAGCTCACAGCTCCCACATGTGTTGGAATTCATCTCTAATGAGATGAGGGGAAACATAAGTGTGTGCCAGCCCTAACTCATCTCGTATATCAGTTTAACTAAGAAACCCATTCATGCAGACTAGAGAAAAAAAATCATAGCATTCCTCAATAGTAATTTCGATTAAGTGCGAAAACTGAAGAGGTTCTCCGCTTTAACAAAAAAATGTTGTCAGGTTCACGAAATAGCTGTGAGAAAATAATTGTTTTGTAAGGCATTATAGTGTTGGGTTTTTCATTCATTTCTGTGTTGAGCCAATAGGATATTGTCTTTGCTTCAGTGGCATGGAAAAAAAAGGGTTTTCACTTCTCCTCATTTCTGTGTCTTGAGACATCACAGAATCATCTCAGAAAAGACCTCTGTGATCATTGAGTCCAACCTATGTCAAAACATCACCATATCAACTAGACCATGGCACTGAGTGGCACACTGAGTGTTTCCCTAACACACTGTCACATCCAGGGACAGTGACTCCACCACCTCCCTGGGCAGTCCATTCCAATGCTTTACAACTGTTTCTGTGAAGAAATCCCTTCTAATGTCCAAGCTAAACCTCTCCTGGTGCAGCTTAGGACTAGGTCATCTCATCCTCTTTCTGGTTGCCTGGGAGAAAAGGCTGACCCTCACCTGGCTATAACCTCCTTTTAGGTAAGCATAAAGTGATAAGATCACCCTGAGCCTCCTCAATCACTGCAGCTATCAGAAAGAACACATGAAATACATGATGGGACATTTGAGATTTCAGTTTTAGTAACTCTTCATTTCTGTGCTTACAAATCATTCAATCTGAATTTCTTCTTCCATTTTTTCCTAGAACCTTTCCCTTCTGTGCAATGTAAGTATAACCTAACTCATGGTTCAATCTTGCAATACGAAAGGGAAGACAGAAAAAGTCATCTGTCCATCTCACAGATTTATATTTGGTTTATATTTGATGTACACACAACTGGAGAGAGATGCTATTTCTAATTTCATTACTAACATCACTTCCTGCCTTGCACATACTCTTCTGCCTGTGGTTGTCCATGAATGGTGACATATTTCCTCACACAGATGTAACTCATAATACAAAAGGAGTTTTTCTGCTGTTGTATTTATGCTATTTGTAGAAAAGAGTCTTCCTAACTTAAGCCTTCCCTGCAAAACTATTACAGAAAAGGTGATTTTATAAATATCTTGAATTCGTATATGTAAATATCCTAATTTTAGCCATATCTCTGTTTCTCTTTTAAAATTGTAACAACCTTGTTAGCATACCTTCACTAAACTAGGACTGTATTGTTTTCTACTTGTGGAAAATCATTTATGTCGTTAAGAGGAAACAAATAAATTGAAAAATATTAAGGCAAATGCAGAACTCAAATTTATATACCGTCTAATACTATAGCTCTTGGCTAACATCACTTCATTGCTCTCATGTTGGGAATGCAGTGAAATGCAATCAGACATGACTGGATAGAAATTTGTAGAGGCGTATGTTTTAATGGTTATCAAATTTTAACAGAAGGTTTTCTAAAAAACTGTTTAAGAATGTCACACCCTGAAGCTAGGGATTACAGATAAGCTGCTGTCTGTGAGACTGTATTTGACACATTAAAGAATACGAATATGAATCCAAGAAAAATATTATAGGAAATTCCAAGCTTTGGGATTAACTGTGCATTTGTTAAATGCATGCTGTTCGAATTCCCAGTTATATTTTCATAGCAAACCACATGTTGTATGTATTAGTTTATACAATAGAGTTGATCAACAGATTTATTTCAGATGCTGCTTTAGTTTACAATGACTGTAGAATTATGGACAGCAGCTATGTGTCTTATATTCTGAAACTGAAATGTGCTGGTTTGGACAAATTTGGAGGAAAATATCCTCTGACAGAAGGCAGGTTACAGCCACCCCTCCCCCACCAGGTTCAGGAAAAAAAAATTTCCTTGGAGGAAAGCGAAAGAGATAGAAAAACTATTTATTTAACAAACACATAGGAAAAGAAAAATAAATAATAAAACCTCTCACTGTGGAGAGAAACCTGGGAAGATTTCAGAGTCCTTCTGTAGGTGTGGTCTCTCTCCTCCTCCTCGGAGCTGGGTGGGTGTGGGCCCACCTCTGGAGCCTCGGTGGAAAATTCTTTCAGTGTGTTCTGATGTTGTTGAAACAGAGAGTTGAGCTTCGTTTTCCTGGGACTTTGGTTTTTCCCTTCTTCTCTTCTGGACTGTCTCCCTCCGGAGAAAAGGAGCCAAAAGCTGGCTGAAAAGCGAGAAGGGTGCTTCCTCTGCTCTTCTTCCCGCAGCAGGAGAACGCAGAGGAGTGTGTTTCTGTGCCCTTGAACAACTGTTTTGAAAAGTTCACTCGGTTTTTTCTCTCTCCCCTCTCGGGCTCAGTTTAAAGGCACAGAAAGGCACAGAAATAATTTCTGGGCATAGAGCATCGATAGGGAATACACATCATAAAGTCACCCCAAGACAATGGATTTGCTTATCTTTTATGAAAATATGGCAAAGCTAGATTCAGGAGGAGAACGATATTTAATATATGAAGCAGAGTAATTTTTAAAATAGAAGACTCCTAAGAACTTTTTGCCTTTTTTTTTTTTTAGTTTGTATTTGTATTTTCGTTTGCAGGTCTCATTGAGTATAACAAGTTGGGTATACAGATCTCCTCCAAAGACAATTTGTAATAAATTTCTTATCTGAATTTTTACAGCAGCAGTGAAAACTCAGCAGTCATATTCAAGTCCACTCTTGCATAACTCTTGGAGGAGTCAAGGTTTCAGGGTGTCTGGCATTTTTTTTCTTTTTATTGTAAGCTTAATTTCAAGTGGAATTCCAACTCTGAATTCCTCTGTTTGACAACAGCACAAAAGGAATAAAAGTGACAAAGCAGGACTTAGCAGGTTTGCAGAGCCAAAGGTATTGAAATTTCAGTGTTAATTTAAAATGACAGGTGGTATCAAAAGCAATGAATTAGTGCATGTCACTATTTAGCAGTATATCATCTGGTTTATTTCACACTCACAAGACAAATGAAGCTCCATCTCAGAAACACCGCAATACATTGTGGTATTTCTGCTATTACCAGCTCTCTGAAGAAATAAACCTCCTAAATCAGCATGTGGCTATCCAACTATTACATGTAGAATGCTTTAAAGACTTAGAAGTCATCACTTGTTTGAAAGAAGAGTCTCCATTATAAAACAGATCCGCTGCTTCTTCAGCATTTCAGTATAATGAAGTTTCAATGTACATTTAAGTTTGTGTCTTCTCAACAAATAAAAGTCAAACTAAGTCTTTACTGTTCCTTAAAGTAAATGATCTATCTTCCTTGGGTTCCTTCTCCACCTTCCTTTATATCACATTCCCAATTATTGCCATTCTAACAAACATTCACGGGATCAATCAAAGTCAGCCTCTTGGAAGGCAGTATTTTTATAGAGTTAATTTTCAGGTATGTATGAGACTGAAATTGTAAGGGTTAATGCCTCAAGCAATCGTCCTTTTGCAAAAACAGCAAGTGCCTTGCTGAGGCCAGGTTTGCACTCCCCCAGCCAAGGGGGAGAAGGAGAGTTTTTGGGTGTGTGGTGGCGAAACCTCTGATCTGCATAAAAACAGCCCAGGTGCAGATGGGGTGCACATCCACCACTGAAGGATGACAAAGGTACCTTTGTTTAGATAAACTGGTTGAGCCCTGCAATATTGTGTCCCTGAGAAACTGGGACTGTGAAATTTTAGCCAGGTAAGGGAAAAGGCTGGTAAAAAGCAGATGGAATAATATTTTTTATTGTTTCATTGTTCTCCCTCCAGATAAAGCCCAGGTGTAAAACACCCCCCAGGGGAAGTATCACACATTCACATGTAAGACTGAAGGTGTTCGTCCTATTCATCTCTTCTGACAAGACAAAACTGGCTCAACTATGCAAATCTAAGAGGCAGATGTCATGTCTTAAAAGGGGTCGTAAACCATCAAAGACTCCCAAAGTGCCCCCAGACTCATTTCTGGGGCCATCCACCAGAGGACTGCGCATGATCTACAGTGTTACATCAGACACTGTAAAACTCCCCTGACAGGGGAGGTACCTGGTCATTCCCACCTGAATGTGAGTGCATATTAATCCATTGAATTTTGTGTTTTGTGGGGCTACATCCATCCCTGCTGGATCAAGACTGTGACCACCACATTGACCAATGGACATCTAAATTGCAACAATCAAGTCTTGTTGCTAGATCCGCAGGTGGTGGTATCTTTCCACTGTCTACTCTTATCCTTTCTTTCTCTTTCTTTCTTTTCCCTATATATTTTCTTAAGTGATATTTTAAAACTTTTTAATTATTATATTTCTATAGGTAATAACCAAAACAACCACGTACTTCCTTTCAAATATACATTTATATAGATAGATAGATAGATAGATAGATAGATATATTTGTAAACACCAATTATTAGTTGTTTCACTCTCATCTGCCCCAAGGGATCCATTAACAAAACCTTGGTTACTCCATTTCCAGGGTGGGTCATAATGATGTGTCAAAGAGCTTCTAGTGTTCACCTGGCCTGTGATCATTACCTTCCATTAGCAAAGCCACTCATGAGCCTACGCTCTCTAGTTCTTCAGAAGAAGAGTGCTTTAGGGAGAAGGGTGAAATATGGGTCTAGACAACTTCAATGTAACATAAGAATCATTAAAAATTTCTTAAAATATCCATCAGTACAGTTAAACGCAATCTTTATACCAATGCTACATTTGTACCATTACTATCTTTACACCATTACAAGCATTAAATTTGTATCATAATTTGTGGCAAAATCAATTGAAAGGTTTTTAAAAATCCTTTTCTAAATTAACTGCTGTAATGACTCAATAATTCCTACATAGCCATGTTTCCATCACCAGCTCTGAGAAAGTGAAATCTGCACGTGCAATCACTTTGCAGTTTTTTCTTTCTTCTCTTTGCTAGTCCTTGTTTCTCTGAAGACATATATACATATATGTCATTTTAGTTGGAAGTGAAAACATCAGAAAAAACCCCCACATGAAAACATTTCAAGAATTTCAAATCACTGTATCATAATTTGGACCACATTTGTTCTTCTTTACAGATTCAGGGCATCACTAAAAGGCACACTATCACATTTAATACAGATCAAATTAAAATTGATCCAGGCATTTGAGTTAGTATAGTCTTTGCTTCTTCCTCCCTGGCAGGCTGTGGAGCCACAAACTCCTGGAATGCTCAGAGTTTATGGTGAAGCCAGATAAATACCCCTCTCCATGCAAAAGAGCTCTGCCACTGCTAGCTCAGGCTGCATCCAATGCCAACTTGACAATACTACTGTAACCATTCTAGTGCTACAACCAAAATTTTTGTGCCCAAAAGTTGTTAAGTTACTTGAAAACCAGGATGTTCTATCTATTTGAACTTGTCTCCTGAACAGTTCCAACATGCTTTCATAAATGGAGGAATAATATGAATTTACTATCACAATTAAAACACATATAAATTTTAAGTGGAACACATAAAACTCCGTTTGAGGTATCACTTAATGCATACCACAGCTGGTGATAACAGACATTTGTTGTTCTCCACAGCAGAGGAAGCAGAAATAGTATTGAATTATAGGCTTTTAAGACTCAGCAGAAACTGGTTAGCATCCACTCGTAAAATTTCCAAAAGATTTTGTCTGCAAACAGCCTTCTCAGACCTATCCTAGCACTCAATAAAACTTAGCAACACATAGCAACAATAATAGAATGGTTTGGGGAGTAAGGGACCTTAATGATCATCTAGTTCCAACCTCCTGCCAGGCGCAGACACACCTTCCACTAGACCGGGTTGCTCAGAGCTCCATCCAGGCCTGGTCTGGAACATCTCCAGAGATGGGGCATCCACAGCTTTTCTGGGCAACCAGTTCCAGTGCCTCAACACTTTCACAGTAAAGAATTTCTTCCTAATGTCTAATCTAAACCTGCTCTGTTTTAGTGTGAATCCATCCTCCCTTGTTGTGTCATTACATGCTCTTGTAAACAGTCCCTCTCTGTCTTTTTGGTAGGCTCCCTTCAGGTACTGGAAGGCCACAATTAGGTCACCCCAAAGCCTTCTCTTTTGTGGGATGAACAAGCCTGATTTTCTCAGCCCTTTCTTGTTTGAGAGGTGCTCCACCCCTCTAATCACCTTGATGGCTTCCTCTGGACTCACTTCAGCAGGTCCATGGTTTTCTTGGGCTGTGAACACTAGAGCTGGATGCAGTGCTACAGGTGGGATCTCATGAGAAAGGAGTAGAGGGGCAGAATCGCCTCCCTTGACCTGCTGCCCTTGCTGCTTTGGATGCAGCCCGGGACACGTTTGGCTTTCTGGGCTGTGGGTGCACATTGCCAGCTCATGTCCAGCTTTTCACACAGCAGCACCCCTGCCTGAGTCCTCCTCAGTATGGGTGCTCTCGATCTGTTCATCCCCCAGTCTGGATTGATGCCTGGGGTTGTGCCAACCCAGGTGCAGCACCTTGCACTTGGTTTTATTAAAACTCATGAGATTCCCGTGGGCCACTTCTCAAGCTTGTCCAGGTCTCTCTGGATGAGATCCTGTCCTTCAGGTGCACGTGCAATATAGTGATTCTACAAAATATTTGCAATAAAAAGCTGGGACTAGGAAGCACTTATACGTACATAAGAGAGTGATTAAAGGCTGTAGCAGCAGAAAAACAGCCCAATGAACTAGAAAGAAAACAAGGGACTAGCCAAACAAGAAGTAGGGGACTGGAGGATTTGTTGGGCAAGGAGACAGGATGTCTACATGGGTGGGGGAAATACTGGAGAGATTGAGAGAGTGGAAAGAGATCTCTCAGTATTCAATTTCTAAGGATTAATCAAAGGTTGTAAAAAGTTGGATGAAAGCTTTTCAGATTTTTCTCAAGGTCCCTATTATTTGAAACTGCACTCATTTCTTAGCTTCTAGTTCCCCCAAGTTAATGTGCCAAGTTTCTGTCCCTGGAGAGAATCTATTTTCTATCTGAAGCAATATATGTTCTTTGGCTACAAGAATTGCTTTAGAGAATCTGGCTTTCCACAACTTAGAGACCTTCCAAAAGGCTGGAATATATCCCAAAACATAGTTCTAGGAAGTATTATCATATTCATCTACTTACCATTATCAGATTTATCTTTTGCCTTATTTTAGCCAAGACAGTTGAAGTCTGGTACAATGCCAAAACATCTTGGTAATCCACAACTCCAACATGTCTGCTTTGGCAGACTATATGTGGGACAAGTGCTTGGGCCAGTCTTAATCATAATCAATAATAAAGTTTTTAATGTCTTTCACTATGTTTTCCCACAGGCAAGGTTTCAATATTGTGCACAAATCAGTCTGAGGACTGGCACCAGGCTGCTTTCAGCTGCCTGCTTGAACCTGATACACCCTTTTCACATCAAAAGCAATATTGCTTATTGCTATTCTCTGTCCTGAATTAAAACGAAACACAATGTAACAAAACAAACAAACAAAAACCCCCCAAGTCCTTAAGGATATGTTTGTTCTTCAGGTTCAATCGGTTAGATTATAGGTACATCTATACAGCCTATACATATTGATGGGTGTTAATACTACAGTGGCTCAAGTGCAGTCTCTAAAATTAAGTGTAAGACAAAAATCTATCTTCTTGTCCTGATTTTTTAGTACACTGGACATTTTCCAGTTCTTAGAGTTAACTTCCAAGAAGTGATTATATATCAGTTTATGCCAAAGTGATGTATGTTCTCTCCTAAGAGGTGTTGCAGAAGGCATCAAGCAGTTTAAGTTCCTGTAGGCTAACCCCAACCACTCTGTGAATAAGGGGCAAAACCTCATTCCTGCAGTGGAAGTTAAGCAGTGCTGGCTTATGAAGTTTGGTTTTCCAGAGAAAAAAGAGGGGGTTGTCTGAAAGACCTGCAAAATAGGCACACAGAAGTTTTCAGATCAGACAAATGCTGCACATGTCCACAAATTATTTTTTTTCCTCTCATCTGTCTGCAAGAGAAATATTTAAAATCAAGTTAATTTTCCCACAGTCATAGAGACGAATGATAAACAGGAGACCTCTTAGGACATTCAGAGTTAGAGAAGGCATTTTCATTTTGATAACATTAATTTTGTCCTAGAGGCTGATGGTAAGGTCCCTCCATCTGCCAAGATCTCTGAGATGTACTCTAAATTAATTTTGAGCAGATTTTCCATCTCACTGAAGATAAGCATTAAAGGAATGTCATTAAGATTGTAAAATCAATTACGCAAAAGGCAGAAAATGCCAAAATCCTAAACTGCATATCCAGAAGTGTCTGGAATAGAGAACAACCTTAATTAAGTCGATTGTGGAATCCTAAATTTCCACTAGCCTTGATAAGGACAGTAAATGATTTGTATCTTTAAGAAACAGAGCACTGAGTACAGTATCTGACATCAAGATTTATTATTCATATACCAACCTGTAAAAAGCAAAAGATTTTGCCTACCACAGACTGTAATGACAGGTTTTCTAAAGAGGGTTTAAGGATTCATTTTTTCTTCTTTCTCCACAGTTTTTGCTACACAACATCTCAAAATCCTTCCCTGTTTTCTTTCATTGGCATATTTTTGCTTTAAATTAGGGAGTTGCTATATTTAAGTTTATTTCTTTCTTGTGCACTTATAAAAAAATGAAACCAGCTAAGAGACAAAGAAATACTCTGTTCAGATTTTTCACTGGTTACTAAATTAAATGCAAAACTTTGCTTATGCCTGCTGTCATGTTGACTGGGGAGAGTTCCAAGATTATTTAATTTATAAATATCTTATATCTTCACCTAATATTTCTAATTTATCTCAGAATTATATATGTTTAAAGCATTAATTTAAATTTTCTTTGCTGATCAGAACAGTTTCTGTTAGGTTTTATATCTTTTTAAATATCAAACAAATGATTAGAACATGTAACAAGATAAAGATTACCCGAGTCATCTCCTGAGGAACTACAATACAGGTCTATATATAGCTTTGATATATACATTAAGATCTTTGGTTAAGCAGTTACATGTTAAATTCTCTGACCACTTAATCTATTAATAGGCTTTCACTGGGTTATTCTTAGCTTTTCGAATACTGCTCAGTTAGGTAGGAGCTATTCAGTACCATTCTTATTTTGGTAAAGAAGGCACAGAGATTAATTCAACTGTATCCAAAAGTGTGGGCAGCTATTCTGGGAGTCTTGAAACGTGAGTCTTCAATAAAGTTATGCTGAATGTAAACTTAAGTATCTACACCCATCGATTTCCTTCAGTGATTTTTCTCAGTTATGGTATTGAGTGTTAAGTCATAGTATATTGTCTCCTCATTTTCACATGGAAGATCAGAAATACCCTGTTAGCCAGAGACAGTGGTATATGAAATCAGCCTGGAAGATTTCTTCTCTCTTTTCATGGATACTAGAAAAAGTATAGAGCAGCTAAGTACACTTCTAAATTTGTATATCTCAGCAAAATACCTACACTTACTATGAAAAAATCAGGCCTAAATGTTATCAAAAAGTTTGTATCCTTTGTAAAGGAAAAAAGCCATTTGGGACCTCATACCTAAGAAAGGTACTTTGATAACTGCTCTGTCTTCCAGTCCCTGGTGTGGGTTTTTATTTGTTTGTTTTGCTCTATTTTGTTTTGTTTTTCAAAAAGATTTGTTGTATTAACCAATTTTGGACTCTGTTTACACTTTAAACTACTGACAGAGCAGGGTCAAAGCATCCTCGATTAGAGCATATATGCCTGGAGTTCTCACACCACTAATCAAAGTGAGTCAAACTCAAACAGATATCTGCCAGGTTTTGCAGAGATTCTATGCAAAGCAGTGATGTTCTGTTAATCCAACAACCACACAGCTGACTGGGACCTACAAAGGCAGGGTGAGGCTGGGATGGGGGCTACAGAATTAGATACCCAGTGCACAGGAGAGAACTGTCCCAGAGGGCCCTCAGGATTGAGCACAGCCATTGTTCTCTCTGGTCTTTAGAGAGGAGGTGAGGGATTAGAGCTCTGTGGCTTTTACATCTGCTGCACAGGAAGGAACTGAGTTCATCACATTTCACACTTAATATTCTGTAAATCTGAACCATGAAGCTAAAAGTGAACAATCAGCTACAGATAAACCATTGAAATTTGTATCTTGGACAGCAAAGATTAACTAGATACGTTTTCATAAGAATTGACTGAGATATTTAATTGACAATTATTTGAAAAATCTGCAGTCATTTGACTGTATCAATTAAGTATTCAGTCTCCCTGAGAAGAGCAAAGAAAAATATTCTAGTCACAGTTTGTGTGACTGCCACACTCAGACAAGGTCAGAATAGCAGGTATTGCATCTTGTACAGTTTGGTAATTAGAGCTGTTTTGGAGGAGGTGAGACTTGAGCCTGACTCAAGCAGAGTAGCAATTCAGATCTCACATTATTGAGCATTATTCTAAATAGAAGGCCCTGATGCAGGGCTCTTTTAGCTGGCTTTTAGCACCCTGCTCATAGTGACACAGAATAAATCTAACTTTTGAAATCCCTGAATATTTTCAAAAACTAAATTCTTTTTCCTATCTTTTTAAATAAGCCCATATTTTAATCTTCTTTCAGATTACATCTTACAAAATATGGAGAGAATACCAGAAACCTAAATTTTAATGTTGACTCAGTTAAAAATGAATCTATTTTGTAGTATCCCATCCATCAATATCAATGTTTATCACATTAGTAAGTAATGATGTGGCAATAGTGCAGCTCTAGCTAGAATATTGCTACATTCTGGAAGTGATTTATCAGAAAGATGGGCATATTGGAGTGAGTTTGGGCAACAGCAACCAAAATCATTATGGAGAAAAAGGGAGTGACCAGAAAAGCCTAAAATTTTGGACAGCAGTTATCAAAATATTGACATTCACAAACTTCAGATAATTAGCTGCATTTTTAAATCACATAACTTTAATTGTGACCACACTTGTTCATTGCAACAGCAGATGACAGCATTTTGTTCACACCTGGTACACAAAAGAAAGTAGCAAAGGAGTGAAAATATTTAGTGAAGTATTAACTTTCCCTGATGTAAATATGATTTGTTGGTCTTCCTTTGGCTTATTATCATCTTTTTACTTATCTGCCTGAATTCCTCACTTTCTCTCATTTCTTTACTCTCTGTACCTAAGCACTTCCACGGAAACTGAAATGTGAAATTAATTCCTTTCCTTTGTAGCAGTTGTTAATGCAGATTTCCTGAGAGCTGTCTGGTGAATTATAATCTTTGTCATAGGAAAGCTAAGTCTGGAAGAAACTTCCAGCCTGATCCCCTATTTTAATAGAGGGGCAGCTTGTCAAGGGCTGTTCTTAACATTTTCTACCAATGGAGATTCCACACCCTTCTCAGCCAACTTTTCAGCAAGCAATGAGATATCCAGAATATAATCTTTAATTTTAGGAACTTTAACTCAATGTCTCAATTGACTCTCAGTATGTTTTCAGTTTATTTTCTCTCAATTTCTATTTATAAACATAGATAACACAATATTGAGTTTTTATTTTAAGATACGGATGCTGAAAAAGCTTCAGCAGGGAATTTCTTCAGCTGTCTGCAGCATTTTGTGACAGTCCTGTCTTTCCCATGCAAGTTATCTAAAACAATGTTACAGTCTTGTAAACTTCTTGCACCTGCAGGTTGTTTTGCAGTATTGTTATGGTTCTACCTAGAAAAATATTTAGAAATGGGTGTCTTAGAACTTGGCCAATCCCCTCAAGGGGTGGATGGCCAAAGGACCAATTACCTTATGCCATTTAACACACTTTCGTGAACTAACTTATAAAAGCCTTTGGAAAAATTATTAAATCGCTTCCATTTATCCGTGAGCCTGGACTTCGTGTCGTTTCTCTACCCGTCCATGGTGCAGACAGCAACATTAAGACTTTTTTCCAAAATTGTATGCTCTAAAAAACCAGGAAAACCACTTAATATACTGGCTGGCCAGAGAGGAGTAAGAACTTATACCTAATGGATTTAATTTTTATTTAGTATGTCCTTCTTACCCAATCACTTTCAACATTTATGGCTTTTTGGCTTGTTCTAGTGTAAACATATACTCAGTTTCATCATGCTTATGATGCCACAGAAATACTGGCAAGTCAATCTTTCTTTTAGCTGCAAGTCTGTTTTAGCCCCTGCCTGATTTTCATTGTGTTGCTGGGCACTTGAAGAAACTCTTACAACTTGCTGCAGAATAGCATGTATTTTTTGCTGTCTTGTATTTGGTATCCATATTTCAGTACAAATGTCTGGGTAAAACTGGTTGTGAAGAAAGGTTAGCTAGTTAGCCAATTAAAATGTTTTATGGTATCTGGTTTTGCTTACCAGCTTCTTAATAACAAAAAAAGGCCAAAATGATATGTCACAAAAATTGTACAGAAAGAGAGAAACAGCTCAAATTTGGGTACTAGAAAAATTTTTTAAAAGGAAGTTATGGGAAAACACCAATGTTTAACACGTGGAACTGGAGAAAACCGGAGAAAACCTTCAATTTGGAGAGCAGCACAACTGAGATATTCTCCGTAGGCTTATTCAGATATTATACATCTAGCACAACTATGAACCAAGCATGACGTGGCACAAAACTGAGCCTCCACAGAGCCTAAACAAAGGCTCTGACAACCTTGACCGTGACCATTTGGATCTGTAAATGTCACAAGAATGCAGTCTTCAAAATTTCCTAGAGGTGGGCAAACTGGAGATCAGAAGTAGAGTAAGACACTTGAGATCATTATTCTGGGTACAAGAATTGATGGTTAAGTGAAAATTTGATTTTTAATTTTCTTTGAATAAAAAAAACGTGATAATTAAAAATCTGTAAACTGGGACTGCTGATGCTGACTGTAAGTTATTACTTCCTGGTGCATAGAAGAAAAAACCCATAGAAAACATACAAACAAATATACTCTTCATTGTCAAAAATAATTTTTTCAGAAAACACCCACTAATGGAAAAATTGCATTGAATTTTTTTTGTGAAATACGACTTGAAAAAGAAATATTTCACCTTGTTGTAGAAAGCATAGGATAAAAATTTGCACAATTTTTTCAAGATTTGAAGTCTGTTTGTGCTAGAAAAGGTAAGTGGGTGAGATGCAGAAAAATCTCAGAGCATTTTGAAAGAATTGGCCCTCAGGATAGTTTGAAGTTTGTTGAACTGGAAGCTAGCAGGTAAAACAGATGCCGACTGTGAGGGAGGCATGAACAGTACAGATGCCCTGATTTAAAACAGCAACAACATGATGGACTATCTCTGTCAGAATCTTGATATTTCTTTCCCCTTCATATCTCTAGAATGCTAATTTTGTGGCATTTTCATTGCTTTAGGGACAAAAAAAAGGATATATCCTTTTATCTATGCTTTATATGTATCTTGCATATGTGTATGTTTTTATGAGCTATCCCTTCCCAAATTTTTTTCTACTGGGTGCTATTACTCTGTGTGTGCTTGTTTGTGTAGATAAATTGCTTATTTGTCTTAGACAAAATAAAAATCCAGAATGGTACAGGAAAGAAATAATTTCTCCTTGTACTTACCATATATCCATATATGTACAATTGCGTTATTTCTACAACAGCAGTAGGACTAATTTTTCAATGAGATATTAGTTGGAGAATCCATTCCAGTGAAAAGTGTACCTTAAAAATCCTCCACATGCACCATAAATCCTGAAATGGGTAAAAAACCCAAAGACAGATAGTTAAATGGTGAATCAAAGAAGAAAGAAGAAGAGTAATAATGTGAAAAAAAAATATATATCAAAGAAAACTCAGTAGGAGATGCTGAAGTGCAAAACTGCACCACCTAGGAACCTATCTGAATCCAGATGTGCACATTATAGTACAAGTAGTGAAATTATCCATTTCTATTATGAGAGACAAATCAATTATTTCAATGAAAATGGAAACCAGGGGATATAACATTTGCAGTAACACTAGAAAAGGTTTGAAGTATCAAGTTATAAACTCTTAAAATTATTATTTCCCACTGGATACATCACTGAATTGCGGGAAAGGGGAAGAATTTTAAATCTCTGACTTTAATTTTAACAAAAGGAGGCATTAGTTTTTCAACTTGCACATCTATCTCTTATCAGTGAGGGATGTGACACAGATGAGGTCCTCCAGAATTTCCTTTCCATGCAATTTGACAAAAGACTAAAACTGTTTCCCTTCATTATATTTTAGCTCTATGAATTCTTGTTGATAATTACAGTAGTTGAATCTTGCTTTTAATTAAATATTTTTGCCACTTATATTGCCAGCAGATACTATATCTACAAAACATGTGGTAGATTATTAGTTTCATGTATAAATGAGGCAGAAAATAAAGGATGATATAAAAATCTTATGAAACCAGGGACAGTATAAAAAAATAATATGTTAATGACATTTTTTTTACCTCTATACATTGTCCTAAATGGTTGCATCTAAAGCTAGTTGGAAAGCTAAAAAAATAATGCATATTCACCTGTTTCTATCTGACCAACAGAAATTAATTCATCTTCTATCCAGAAGTTTAGGAAGGATCAGTAAATCTAACTGTGATTTAATACTAGGAAGACAATTAACAGTTTTATTGAAGAAAAATGTATCTCAGATGTCGCTGTTTACCCCACAGGTGAGTAGAGAAACGACACAAAGTCCAGGCTCAGGGATCAATGGATGGATTTAATGAATTCTCAGAAGGCTTTTATATGTTAGTTCGCAAAGTGTATTAAGTGGCACAAGGTAATTGGTTTTTGCCATCCACCCCTTAAGGGGATTGGTCAAGTTCTAAGACACCCATCTCTGAATGTTTTTCTAGTTAGAAACATAACAATTCTGCAAAATAACCTGCAGCTGCAAGAAGTTTACAAAACTGCAACATTGTTTTGTCTTACTTGCATGGGAAAGACAGAACTCCCACAAAAATGCTGCAGCGAGCTGAAGAAATTCTCTGCAGGAGCTTTTTCAGCATCCATACTCAGAGTCAGAATAAAGATGGAAAGAAAAATATGACAAATACAACTGTCACTGAAACTGACAGGGAAGGGTTATGCCTACATTCTTAAATATTTCACATTTAGTTATAGGAATCAATTTAAATTATTTATATAGTAAATTTTGTGTCAATGTGTGATGTCAATTAATGACATATGTGCATTTTATATTTTCTGTTGCAGTACTAACAAAATATTCTAACTGGAAAGTTAATAATGAAAAATTTCTGTGAAGAATTGCATCCCAGATCAGAGAGACATGAAAAATCTCTATTACTCAGAAACAGAGATTTCTATTCATGATAGAATAGAAATTCACGATACTCCCTATTTTATCATGACAACTTACCTTGGCTGGAGATAAAGCGTAAAACATCAGAAAAGCCTAAAAAACCTTTCAATAGTCATTTACTGAAGTTGCCTGTGTCTCATCAGATTCTTTTAGATAAGTGGAAGAGAATCTGGGGATTATATTCTCTGAAAACAGTCTTTAAAGTATGCAGGGTTATTTGAAATCAGGACTATGACCATATAGAGCATAGTTTTCCTACTCTACATTTTCACAGCTTGCAGAATTTGTATCCAAGTACCGAAAAATATTTTCACTGTTCTGTTTCCGAAGAAAGAAACAGGAAAGCAATGCCTTGGGTGCCAGGCTAAGTTTCAGTATAAAAAACCCCAAACATTTAGTTAGTGGGTTTTGTGTGTGCCGTCCCATCTGAAAAATTCTGTAGTTGGTGCCTGACCTGTGATTCAGTAGAAGCAGCTTTTTATTTCTCTTGTAATCAGTGAGCAGAAACTTCAGGTAAAGACACCTCATGTAGCATTCTGCTTCTTTCAAGGTGATGCTCATGCACAGTAACCAGGCCAGTCTTCAATGTGTCTAGGAGCTGCCCCAGGATTAAAGCCTGCAGTTTGCATTCCCTTGGCAAGCTCTATGAGGAGCCTGAAATGGCTCCTAATCTAGAAACATCTCCCTCTTTGCTGCAAATTCTTAATATATTTAATTCTGTCAATACAGAATTTCTGCAATGAAGTCCAAACTCTTCATATAATTGCCAAATAGCAAAGCTTCTGCCATTCCCACCAATGAAGTTTATTAATGATATGCTGGTTCAGCAGGGAAAATAATAGCTAAGTCTATGTAAAATATCAAGGCAAATATTAGATATAAAATACCAAGCAGTGGGCTCCAGATGACAGAAGCAGATTTACAGAAGGTTGAACTACATACCCACTTACATGGCATACTAGCAAGAAAATCTTTTCTGGGTTGCTTGATCCTTGATTTTCCTTTTCCATCTAACAGCTATGGGCAAATTTGTACTTTTAATATTATTACGGGGAGAAGATTTAGGAGAGGGTTTGCAGCTACTTTAGCACCTGTGAGCTAATCCAGGTAAGAGAATGATTTGGTTGCATCCATTACACCTGAACCATGTGCATTTCTGTGTTTACAGTGTCACAAATTGCTCTTTTCAGGATCTGATCCTGCCACTGAGCGTTTCCACTGGCAAAGTGTATCATTTCTAGGGATGTAGAACCAAAGAATGACTGAGACCTTTAGAGACAGCCTAGTCCAAGCCCCTGCTCAAAACAGAGCTATCTAGAGTAGGTTCTTCGGGTGCATGTCCAGTCCAGTTTTCAATGCCTTCAAAGATGGAAATTCCACAGCTCTAGACAGCCTCATTCCAGTGTTTGGCAACTTTCACAATAAAAAGAAAAAAATAAAGGACATCCTCCTTATGGGTAATTGGAATTTCCTGTGTTTAGGCTTGTGCTCATCTCTTCTCATCACTGGGGACCACTGAGAAAAGTCTTGCTATCTGGCTCCATCTTCTTTGCACCTCTCCCTTTAGCCTCCATCAGACATTTATATACATTGATTCCCTGAACCTTCTTTCCTCCAGGCTGAACAGTCTCAGCACTCTGTCTTTCCTCATATGCTCCAGATGCTCCACTGCCTTAGTGAACACACTGCAATACATCCATGTCTGTTTCTCACTGGAGAACTCAGCACTGTACAAAGCACTCCAGATATGTCTCACCAGTGCTGAGCACAGGAGAAGAATCACTTCCACTGACCTGCTGGCAATGTTGTGGATATGTATCAGGACTGTTTGAGACAGAATGAAGAGTGGTCTGAAACCTCACTGCGTATTTGAAAAGTGAATGTTCTATCAAGGAGTTCTATTATCACAGTCTTTGCATTTAATGGTGACAGCATAGGCTATATACACAGACAATGCTCTGCACACCACTTAACCTTTCTAATGAATGACTTCCTATTATTTTCCTCAGCTAAAACTTCTTTCAGTTAGCCTGACAATGCTAATACATTAACATATTAGTGCTGGCATCCAACATACACCAGGCTAAGCATAAGTTGCTAAAAGATGCACTCATAAATAAGAGACTTCAAACTCTAGTACTCTCAGTTTCCTTCTGCTCTTCAGTTAAATAACAAATTGATGTGTGTGATTAGTCATTAATAATTTTACTGCTCAAATGTCTTCAACCTTTAAAAAAATCCTGTATACATAAAAATAGAAATTTAAAACTGGGGGAAGAATTCTGAGATAAATCAGACTAATCTTGGTTGCCTTGGGATCCTCTCATCAAAAAGTGTTTTAATGATTGTTTTGAAAGCAGAACTAGGAAAAGAGGATGAGAAAGTAAGTTGAAAAGACTTTAAGTTTCATTCGCATGTTCAATCCTGTAGCTAAGTAAGGACTTTACTGAATCTCAAAGAAACAGCAATAATGAATATGGGGAGGGGAAAGGGGAAGAAAGCATAGTGAGACTGAGCCCACAAGAACTGCCAGAGGCAAAGTAGCTCCAGGGAGGGGAGATGTTAACAATCGAAATTATCGCTTTTGAGAAGGGAACTTAACTTTTCCTTCTGTCGCTATGTCCTCCTTTTTTCTTTGTTCATTGCACAGGAGAATGTAGTTCAAAAGACTGGAATTATACTTGGTCATTATTCGATCACAGAGAAAAGCTTTTATCTTGTGCCCTGGAGAGGGCTAGACAGTGCTAGGATAGTTCTTCACTGTGTCAGTAATCCCACTGACACAAAGAGGAAGTAAAGGTAAAGGTGAAGTGACTATCAATACAATGGATATTGATATTTGAAATGAAGCATTAGAGCACTTGTGTTCTTTGCTCACTCGTGTCCTGGATGGGCACTTTGTAGTTTCTGTACTATCATTTGCAACTAGATAGAATTTTTGTGACTGAAACAATTTATAGTGTGACTTTTTTTTTTACATTAAGATCACCTGTCCCACTTGCATGCCTTCATGGTTTCTGGCAGGCTAAAATATTTCTTAAGCAGATATAAACCAGTTTCTGAATAGAAGCCTTCACCAATGTTTCTGTGGTGTATCTTTCCTACAGCAGTTAGAAATGGATCTCAACATGGAGGAATTTTTTCTTGACAGGCAAAGAAAATGGAATTCAGAGGGTTTGGAATGGCTTTCCTTGTACCATCAGACTTTACAGGAGGTACCCTGGTGCTATGAAGCTTCAGAATTCGCACAGGAAGAGAAAGGAAGCAAAACAGGTATCTTAGGAGTACATTTCATTTGCTCTCACTGCACCCTGCTGTGCAGGTCTGTGCCAGCAAAACAGAGCACAGTGTAGTTTACCCTTCTGGAAAATCACATGACATGAGGAGTGCAGACATAATTCTTTGATTCTTCTGATCTTTTTTCCTTCATTATTAGTTCCTGTCCTTGAATTTCCTAAGTATCTGTATGAAAATATATATACCCATGTTTCCCTCAGTTTACATAATTTTACTTTCTGACTTCATAAAATTAAAGAATAAGGTAGGTTGAACAGGATGTCTGGAGCCCCTTGAATTCAATATCCTGGTCAAAGAAGGATCAGCTTTGAATTCAGATCCAAATTTGAAGCTAGATCAGGTTGTTCATGACTTTAGTGTATGTAAATTTATTTTACAAGCAAGGTATCTATATGGCTTTACTTTCTTGCAAAGGATTAATCCAACCTCATGACTTTATTCGGATCAAATAATAGCTGTACCATTTCAGTGGTGCTGTACTTTGTCTCTTGGCTTTACCAACAAATTATTGTTCAAGGTGCCATTAATGGACACCACAGAGCTTTGAACAACATGTATTTTTGCTCATTAGACTGTCATTTACTGACTTCCTTCCAACTTTTATCAGTCTTTCTTCAGATAAAGCTCTGTAGTGAGTGCTCCTGAGCAGTAACCAACATTATGTGATACAGCTTAACACATACTATGAATGTGTCTGAGAGATTAATCAACAGGAGTGTGGGGCTGTCATCATCCCTGAAAATCCAACTTAATCTGTGCAAAAGTCCAATTATTTCAGGTTAATCTTGTGAGAGAAATAGAATAGAATGCTCTGAATAAAATTCCTATTTTTTTTGAAATATTATCACAAAGAAATCATGGGTGTGGATTTTTGTTATGAGAGTTGTCCTTGCCTTTGCATGCAACACAGCAATAACATCATGCAATAAGACTATCAGTTCTGAGAGAAAATAATTCTCATTGTCAGAAAATGTCTGTCCTACCAGGAGTCTACTTAGGTGGTAGAATCACTGTGACCCATGCAACATCAATATGTATAAAAGTCACACTTCCAAATCCTGGAATGTCTAAAAGAATTTCTGTCCTGTACAGAAAATGTAGGAGTCAATGGGCAAAAATTGATCTTCGATTAATTTTTTTCCTGTATCACAGTCCTAAGCACCACAAAAGTAAAATTTTTCACCATTAATGTCTTAAATATTACATTGGCTAAAGTATTTCTACCCTTTTTACTGAAACTGTTTGAAATACTATCTGTGTAATTTCTCACATGAAAATAGATGAGGAGAGGGTAGATTGAAAAAAAAATTAAATTGTAATCAAAAATGTCTTTGAGTTTATTTTAAGATGACCCAGTAAAACAATGGAAAATAAAGTGCTATTCCTAAAATGTGTTTGAAAAAAAAAGTTGCTGACTCTTTTAAGGTTGCTTTTAAAGCTGCAAATCCAGGGAAACTGTTAAAGGTCTGTAGTTTTACTGAACAGAATCTATATCACACCTTTGATAAAACAGAGTTTGAGTGATTAAAAATATGTATCAGCCATTGTGACTTATTTTTGCTTTTATCCACTTGTTTAATTTTCTGGGTTTTTTTCCACTGGAGCTATTAAAAAACCCTGATGGTGCCACAGTTCCCCTATTTATTAATCCACTGGATTAATCAATGATGCTTTTTACTGGTTAAGTAGAACCACTTTCTTAAAATCGGAAAGTTAAAAATTTGAAGAGTGTTCTTCTGACAGGCCAGAAAAAGAAAGTAGAAAAAATAGTATTATTACAAGTGTAGGAATATATACATTTAAAATTAAATAACTATTCTCTGTATGATGTGGCATCAATATCTAGTTACATTTTAAAGATAATTAATGAATTAATTATAAATAAGTAACTATACATAAATAAGTAATTATAATGAAGTCTTAAATCTGTTGTTTATTCTTCTATGAGATAGGTCGTATTTTGAGGGGTGAATTCTTTAAATAGTATTTCTTTGAGAATTAAATATTTTCATTACAGTCAGACCAAAACTGTTTATTGTTAATAAATTTTATGTTTTATATCAAGAAAACTAAATTCATTCACTAGCTATGCAGTTTCTCAAGCGATGAATATAACCACTAAAAAATATGTTGCTGTATTAATTTCCAGAAATATGTGTTATGTATTCTGTTTCTAGTAAATTGAGTTAAATATTCCACAATAGCTATTTGTTCATTATAACGATCATATTTAATTCACCAAATTCATTTCTTGTATCCATCCTTAGGAGGAAAGTAAACTAAATCAAAAAGGATAACAAAATTATTTTCTACTATGTACAGGTTGAATTCAATTCAGAATTAGGAAGCCAGTTTCTTTCCTTTATAGAATTAATAAAGATATATTTATTTCTTATTTCCTGATTTAACATCAAACAACGCCAATCCCTGGATGGCAAGCACTTAGTAGAGGAAAATAAAGACGAATCACTGAATACAAATGAACTTTTCTGTTTAGTATCATCCTATACTTATCGAAGGAAATTGCGAATGTTCAGAAAAAGGTCCTCTGACCCCTGCATGTATTTAATAAATTATTTTTGAATATGAAGTTGATACATAAACATAGAGCCACATAAACAAAAGGACTGAAAAGGAGCAGCAGCTCTCCTTTAAGGGAAATAATTGTAGCCATCTTCATTTAATTTCTTGTCAATTTTGTTTCCTATTATCTACAGCATTTTTTAAAAACTATTTCATTAGCTAAAAAAAAAATAAATCTCCTTAACAGAAAACAAAACTGAACTTATGTATCTGTTTTTAATATAGTAATCTTGAATTCAATAACTATTCTGTATATGACAATTCATATTAAGCTTTAAACTACAGTAGGTGTTGAATCAGATTCTTGAGCAAAATCTCAAACTGAAATAGCCTCAAAGATGTTCTCAAGAAATAATTTTGCAATTAACATTCCACACTCAGATTTATTGCCTCTCATAGGTCAAATTTGGCTTTATTAATTTTTACTCAGAAGCAGCAAAACAAAATGTTTGGGTTTTAGCCAAAGTTGATAAATTATAGAAAGTTCTATTCAAGGTCTTAGGTATCAAAGTGAATCTAAGATGTTTCAGTTAAAAAAACCCTCTTACTTTGTTTTTCTGTTAACTTTCAAGCTACCCGGTTTCCACACATTCTGTCTGTTCTTGGACCTGGCCAGATTTTGATGGGCTGTATAATTTAGCAATCTGAGCATGCCCATGCGAAATACAGGCCACAGTTAGGACTCTAGGATTCAATTCTGTGGCTGTTGTCCAATCTTGCTTAACACACTTCACAAAATACAGTGCTGATCAGAGTTTATTTTTTAAAAAATCTGGATCATGAAGGAAGTAACGGCAGAAAATCTTAGTTATTCAATGTTCCTTCTCATTGAACAGCTAATATTTATACAATTTATCCAGAAAATAGCAAATACAACTTTTTCTCATCCAAATTTTGGTATGAGTTTTTCTTTCTGCCAGAGAACAAACCCCAGTCATTGCCACTAGAAGAAGGGTCAGCAAATTCTCTGCCTGTGCAGTTTACCACTGATAGATACTTCATCAATATTCTAACATACTCTCTTTTGAAAGTTTATTCAATATTTCATTAAAGGCCGTCAGGAGAAACAATAATTGAGAAATATGATTCAGAGCAGTAACACACATTTTACTCCTAGAACTTTAAGTTTAAACATTTATTAAAATACATAAAGTCACAAGCTTCTTTTGTAAGTTTTCTGTGAGGATTGACATGTATGGTTAGACTATAAGAGATTAGCAGTTGTCAGGCAGAGAACATCAAGAAGCCTAAATATAATCTTTTGGGCATGGTCTTCTTAGTTTTAAAGATCTTTGATTGGACACAGACAGGTAGTATGCATATAAATGTTCTTTCCAATTCTTTTCAGCGCTGGGTGTTACTTCCAGAAATCTGTTTTTACCCAAACAGAGCAGTAAATCAAGTTACTGACAGTCATGTTAAAACAATGAATAATTTAAGGAAGCATGGCAGAAAAATAATTTCACACTGAAAATAGTTAATATTTATCTCAGCAAGGTAAAAATATGTACTTTCCCCATCAGGGAAAATATTGCTAGCTCTCAGGATACTTGTCCTGTGTCTAACCGAATTACTAACACTGAGAACTTGCAGTGAGATGCTCATAAAAAACCCCCAGGATTAGGAACATTTCTCTGGATTGGTTTCTTTTCTGTGTGGACCATGATAGACTCAAGTAACACTACTGCTCTGCCAGACCTCTGTAGACACTACCCTACATGGCCACCTGTAGATTGTTTTATGGCCAATCTGCCTGCACTCTGAGCTATTAGTAGTGTTTTACAGTTCTCAACCTGTAGAACTTGCTGTAGGAAGAAAGGAAGCAATTGCAAAAATAATTGAAAAAAAAAAGTAGCTTTATATAACATGTTTTTATAAATAAAAAAGAAAAAAAAATTCTATTAGAAATTCATATTCCATCACTGTTTTCTGCAGCCTGAATTTATTTATAGCATTTTTTTCCTCCTTATTTTTCTTTCTGACTGTGGAATGGTGATAGTGTCACACAAGATTGACCTGATCTAGTAAGAAGGATGAGAGCTGTTATGAAAACTCCCATGAGTTTGGATCAAGCTTAGAAAACAGAATCATTGTTTTCCACTGACAATATCTGCTTCAACTGAGCCAAAGCAACCTCTGGATTGATTGCAAGGGAATTCCAGATCACAGATGAACAAAGTGAGTCACGATGCTCTAGCTTATCAGTCCCCTGAAAACTAAGTGGACCTACTCAAATCAGTCTTTTGGTGCTACAAGATGTGTCCAGACATGAGGTTTCTGTTCTCCCATCAGGATTTTAACAGTGCCATTCACCCTGCCCTCTGTTCTTCAAACTCCTGTTCAGAATTTCTATTTCTGCAAAACCAAACCAAGTTTAGAGAGATTTCTGTTATGAGATCAGAATATGGAAGACACACAAGAACCAAGGATTTGTTGTTCTTCTTAATGTGTGATAGAGCATGAGAACACAACCAGAGCCTTGCAGTTATTCCATGGTGTGGCAACAATTCCCAGTTTCCTCAGTATATCAGACGTGACACAAATAGGATGATGCATAACAAAGTCACTGCTGTATTTTAGCATGCCCCATGGCTCCAAACGTTCACAGGGGCTCCAATTCCCAAGTAAGGTGAACTGAGCAGACAAACCACATCTCACAGAAGCGTGAAATGAGACCATACTACATTTTTAACTCAGATGCATTTGGATACAGAGCTTGAGAATAAATAATGGGGTTTCTCAGAAATTAGTCTTAATATAATGAAATCTGTATTTTGGAAACTATTATATTTTGCGTAATTTGTCTAACAAGTTACTTAGTGTTAAAACTTGTCATGAGTATTGGCTGCAGCTGCCTAGATCAGTTTGAGTCCTGACTAAATACAGGTATCACTCATGGCTGAAGACATTCCAGTTCTGCCTGGTGATCATTAGCCACAGAACATCCAGAATGCCTGGTCTGTAGATAAAGCTAACTGTGAACTAGATAGTCTTCTGAAATGTTGTTTTTGGTTTTAGAAATTAGCAAGTTCAGGAAATACTTCCTGCAAACTGGCTGCAAACAGACAGCAAACTTCCCCTTTTTTGAGTTTTATAAAGGTTCTGCTTCACAAGAGAGCTGGTGTTAAAAATTTGTTCCACAAAAAATTTACCCAATTTTGGAAAGACACAATCCCTTCTAACTGAACACAGAAATAAAATTGGTAGCCTATATCATGAGAACATTTTTTTTTTTAATTCTGGCAAACCAACATCAACTATTTACAAACAGACTGATAGTTTTCCCTTTTTTCTCTGGGATATTATTGGCGTTTGTTGGTGAAAGTTTGGTAGGAACTGAGCTGTTCTTCTTTCCTTCTATCTATTTTATTTCCAGAATCTATCTGATCCTAAGAAAAATCCAATGTCTTCATAGCAAGATTGCTTACTTATTGATTATACCTGTTCCAAATGAGGTTCTTTGCTGATCTTCTTTTTGTAGTTATCAATATTTAAGGGCTTGTTTTTGCTTTTGCTTTTGTTTATAGAAAACTTATTTTGGGGCAACTAGCAACGTAGCCTAACTTGTTTTCCTGCCTGGTTTCTGTCCTTTTTTATTTTTTCTTGTTTTATTCTTGGAATATAGTTCCCAAATGGTTGCTCACTTAACAAATGACCTCTTTTACCCAAAAAAATATTTGGCCTTTTTGATGATAGAAGTGACAGTGACAATATCTCGACTCTCCTGAGTTTCTGAGAAGCCTCTGGGGAAGAATCTTTGTGATTATCTTAGCTAAGTACACAGTGCTTTAAGGTAAAACTACAAAATATTTATTAATCTAGCTGGTATCAGAAACCATGGCCTGTTGATTTGATTTTAATTTCAGACCTACCCCTGGTTTATTCCTGGTTTCTCCCAGTTGTCTGTCACTCAAGTTAAGTTACTGGGTACAATGTGCTGCCACTGCTGCATTTCAAAGGATGTGGGACAATGACTCCAAAATGCACTTATTTATAGTACATTCCTCTGGACATTCCAGGTATTTTGCTGTAACCCACAATTGCAAAATAGTGGAAAATCACAAACTGTAATGCCTCTCTTTGTGACAAGATATTACCATTATACAGAAAATAAGAAAGTCTATAGAATAACAGTTCTTGAAATGCATTTGCAGAATGTCCCAGAAAAGCCACTTGTAAGAAGTAAATTAAGATGACCTTATTTTTATTTTAGCCCCTTAAACCAGGACCAAATTTGACATGGTTGTTTTTGAAAAGTAAGAGAAAACAGAGCAGAGGACTCTCCACCACCGATGCTTTGAGCAACATATGTGTGCATGAATGTGGATGAGAGAGGCAGAGGAGGAGAGAAGGGGTGATCAATTGTGTCTTTATCAGCTGTTATTCTTTCCCATTGACCTTTCAGAATGTTCTTTACTTCACTAGGAAAGACACCCAGTTTGGGAAGAGGCGTGTAATATTTTTTTTTAATCACACAGAGTGTTTACAAAAAGCAATTAATATAGTTAGTTGATATACTGCTTTTCTTAATTGTGTCAGTTGTGTATTGTGAATCCCTCATGTACAGATGGTAAACAGTAGCTAGAAAAGGCTGTAAGTATATAATGGGACAGCAAAGTTATATCTTAGGATGAATCTTTAGTATGAATTCTAAGGTTTCCACTAAAATTACTCCATTCATTATATGGGATTTCCAGCCTCCATGTCGATCTTGTTTATCTTGCTCCAATGTTTTCCCTTACAATATATACTGATTGGATGGTCTTGAGTTCATAATATTTTCTTTATTGTATTTTGAATAATGACCTCTTGTTTCAATCAAGTTGAATTTCTGAATAAATAAATGAATAAAGAAAATGAATTCTATGTTAATGTGGTTAAGTATAGGTAAATTTGCTGTCTACAGAGAAATGGATCATTGGCAGTACTGTGAAATCCTCAGACAAGTATTGCCACCATTGTACTACATTTTATCCAATGCATTCATTAGTCAAAGATCTTTGTGATACAAGCAAGATCTAGAAAGATTAGTCTGGAAAATTATTTCTAGAAATCTTACTTTTATTTTCTTCTTCTCACTCATACCATTTCCTATATTCCCAATAAGAAGCTTTCTGCTTCCTTTGTCCTTGGGTCTGTAATATGTAAACTACTAGCATAACAAGGAAATGCTTAATTTCAAACACAATATACATTGATTTTTTCTTAATTCCCTAACAAAATTTTCTTAATATGTTTAGGAAGCCTCTGTCACAGGATCTAATATTTTTCCTCAGAACTTACATCTTCTCTTAAAACAGATTTTTTCCTTCCTTAGAACGTTTCTTGTTTTAAATACATGGAATTTAAAAGACTGTCTTTGGTTTCCATGGCAAGGTTCTAGTAATGTGGGGGCTATAGGTGTGACTATAGACACCTGACAGAGCCAATGCCAGCTGGCTCCAAGATGGACCCGCCACTGGCAAAGGCTGAGCCAACCAGAGAGGGTGGGAATGCCTCTGTGATAATGTATTCAAGAATGAAAAAAACCCATAATTATCCAGAAGAAATTATGGCCAAAGAAGAGAGCAATGAGAATTTGTGAAAGAAACAACTCTGCAGACACCAAGGTCAGTGAGGAAGGAGGAGGAGGAGGAGGTTCCCCAGGTGCTGGAGCTGAGATTCCCCTGCAGCCCGTGATGCAGACCATGATGAGGCAGCTGTGCCCCTGCAGCCCATGGAGATCCATGGGGATGCAGAGACCCACCTGCAGTCCCTGGAAGAGCCCCACACTGGAGCAGGTGAATGCCCAAGAGAAGGCTGTGACCCCATGGGAAGCCTCTGCTGGAGCAGGCACCTGGCAGGGATCTACAGACCAGTGGAGAGAGGAGTTCACACGGCAGCAGGTTTACTGGGGGCCCACGATGGAGCAGCCTTTTTCCTGAAGGATTGCACCTTGTGAAATGGACCCCCACTGAAGCTGTTCATGGAGAACTGTAATATGTGGGAAGGTCCCATGTTGGAGAAGTTCACAGACTGTCTCCCATGGGAGGGACCTCATGCTGGAGCAGGAGAAGGGCTCCTCTTCTGAGGAGGAAGCAGCGGGAGAAGCAATCCGACCATAACCCCCATTTCCTGTCTCTCCGTGCTGCTGAGGGGGAGGAGGTAGAGTCTGGGAAGGAAGGAGGGGTGACGGAAAGGTGGTTTTAAGATAGTTTTACTAATTATCCTGTTTTGATTTTGACTGGTAATAAATTCAGTTAATTTCCCCAAGTTAAGTCTGTTTTTCCCATGACAGTAACTGATGAGTGATCTCTTCCCTGTCCTTGTCTCAGCTCATGAGCCTTTAGTTGTATTTTTTCTCCCCTGTTCAATTGCAGAGGGGAGTGATAGAGCAGCTTTGGTGGGTACCTGGCAACCAGCCAGGATCAATCCACCACTTAGTGGATTTAATCAGATGAAACTATGTTAACACAGGCTCAACAAGCCTGTGACTCTCAGAACACTGAGCAGGTCATCTACCAACCCTCTGGTAACCTGTTCCTGTGTTTCACCACCCTCACCATAAAAAAAAAAAAGAGTCTTACTTATAGGTAGTCTGAATCTACACTCTTTTACATCCTTTGTCCTATCACAATAAACCCTGCTAAAAAATCTGTCCCCATCTTTCTTACAAGCTCCGTTTAGGGACTGGAAGGCTGCTCTAAAGTCTCCTGGGAGCCTCTATTTCTCCAGACTCTTTGAGCCTGTCCTCATAAGAGAGGTGCTCCAGCCCTCAGATCATCTTCATGGCCCTTGTCTGGACCCACTCCAATAGGTTCATGTCTCACCTCTGCTGAGAGGTGGATGCAGCACTGCAGGTGGGGTCTCACCAGAGCAGAGGTGAGGGGCAGAATCGCCTCCCTCGGCCTGCTGCCCACCCTTCTTTTGATGTAGCCCAAGAAACACTTGGTTTTCTGGGCTTCAAGCCTGCATTGCTGAGTCATGTCCTGTGTTTAATCCACCCACACCCCAAAAGTCCTGCTCAGCAGAGTTGCTCTCTCTGCATTCATTCCCCGGCTTTTATTAATATCAGGGTCTGCTCTGACCCAGGTACAGGACCTTACACTTGGCCTTGTTGAACCTCATGGGGCTCTCATGGACCACTTCTCGAGCTTGTCCAGGTCCCTCTGGATGGCATCCCGTCCCTGTCATGTCAACCACAGCACTCAGCTTGGTGTCATTTTTCTTTCTCTTACTCTTAATACAAATTATATAATTGTTGAGTGTCATTGTTTGCCATGTGTCAAATACATTTCTTAGCTGTACCAGTCTGATAGGAACTCTTTTACCTTTCCTTTATTAGACATCTAGTTTTATTTGACTCCTCCCCATCCAAGGTAAATTGCTTTCAAAATTCCCAAAAGGTGACACAGTGGTATTAAAATACCAGTGGTGTTTAAAATATTTATATGTTTTATGCATTATTTTTAAGCCCACCATTAGATATTCTAGAATTATCTTGAGAAGACACACAGAAATATTAATTACCACAGAAAAAATGACACAAGATAGATGAGCAGAGGGCTTGCTTTTGCTCTGCAAGGCTATTTTCTTTAGTCACAGCGTTAGTTTTAGGGAATTTCATCAGCATTTGTTTTTAAAACCTCCACTGCTGAGGAAGACTGAAGTGTCCAAAGCTACTGAGTATATAGGAAGACCAAAAGCTCCTACTACATCTGTAGAAGTCTTGTCTTACTAGATGCTGAATATAACTGCTTGTGTATTTTAAATCGTCTTGTTCAGGAGAAACTTCCAAAACTGAGAGAAACAATTACACAAGTTTTTAGTGACTTTTGTTTTCCTTTAAAAGAAGATATTGCTAAACAATAAGTCCATAAACAACGTAAGGCTCTGCTGACTAAATGATGCTGAGACATTTAAACAGGATTGTATCATTCCATGACTTCCTGTTATTTTTATGGCATTGCTGCACAGGCATTCTTCCGACAATCATAAGAGACAAAGAAGAGAAAAGGAATTGTTCAAAATAGGTCTTTCAGAAGAAAAAGATAACATTACCCCATTATCTGGAACGTCAGCAGGAAATACTTTAACTTTTCCTCAAGTATTTTTCAGCTCCCTCATACAAGTTTATATGTCCTCTAAAGTAAAATAAATCTTGAAGGGCAAGAAACATCTCTTTACTTTATGTTAAAGCACTCCGTAAATATTATCTTGGAAAGCCTCTGACACTATTTTCTACGTCTCTTTACTGTATTTCAAATCACTCAGTACTCTTATTTTTCCTCTAGGAATAATGTCATTAGAGCTCTAGTACAGGGTTTGAAAGATAAGTTTGGGGGTTAGTTGTTTTGGTTCTTTTACTGAACTAATTAAAATGTATTATTTCCTTTTCTTTTTCTAGTATGGCCAGTAAGCCTTTGTATTTCTTTGCTGCAATAACATAGTGCTGACTCATTTTCAACTTGTTTTTCAACATTTTCTGCAAACGTTGATCAAAAGCTAATAGCTAACCATACAAGCAGCAACTCTGTGAAGTAGAATATGATGAACTTTACATCCATCCTGCCTGCATTTGCCTTGAGATGGACCTTGGTCATGCAGTGTTTGCAGAAGTGTGAGAGTCTCTCCCATCATGCTGTCCCCCAGACACTTCCCTCACCAGGCATAGTCTTGTCTTTAACAACTGGATCCTGTTCCGGCTCAGCAATCCTCAGATGTGTGGTGCCTCCTCCTACCTCTTTTTCTTCTCTTCTACGGAGTTTTCCGTAAGTTAACATGATAAGGAAAGAGAAATTGGTATATTGAATGTAAGCACAGCAGAATAATTAGGGTCTGCTACTGCGCTGCATCTTGCAGAGTAATCCAAAGGTGCGACTGTGTCCTTCTGGGTTAGTAGAAATTATAGTTTCATTTAGGCTATATATTTGCTGACACTAAAACGAGGAGACAGAAATTGGCTGATGTGTTCTGCCAGATTGTCAGTTCTATAAAGCACCAGGTTAAACGTTACCTATGCCTTGGTACTATATATCCATGCTAAATTATATGACAGAAGATACACATTTGGGTGGCAGGAGAACTGCAGTTCTGAGATTCTGAAGTACTCAAATTCTGAGAGTGTAATCTTCCCCAACCATGTTGCTTCGGTTTTATAATCTGACTTAACATGCTAAACTAATAAAATACACTATGTGAAGATTATGCCTGCAAATAAGATGTGATTATAATTAATAATCCTCCCATTTTAAAGAGCATTTTAAGAACTTTGAACTGCCAGTATTTAAATTACTTCAGTTACACTCTGTAAAGCTCCATAAAATTTACAGCTTTTTAAGACTAGCTTGAAGGATTGTTAGTACTGACAGCTCTTCACAGTTTGACAGACATTCTAAAAATGTTAAGCAAAAAAATTAAAAATAAAATTAATATAATGTAATAGGAATAGGACCTCATGTTTCCTTAAATGTTTCAAGAAAATTTGTAGAAGTCAGAAAAAAATAAAATCATCTTCTTTTTCTCACTTTCTCATTATATAGAAACAGCTTAATTTAAATAAAGGTAGAGAAATTAAACTTAAAGTAGGATGAGAATTATTTTAAAGTAACTGATTGACCAAAAATCATCCAGAAAAGGACAGAAAGGAGATGATATATGCAAAAAAAGCACGTGAGCAAGAATTGCTACTGTGTATGAAAGACAGAGGAAAGTAAAATAAAGGCTAAAGCAGTGACTCCCAACTTGCAAATGAATCTAGCTATTTCTCCCCAAAGCCCTGGAAAAAGAAGGAAAATAAAAGACTTTGTCAATATTGTCAATTTCAAAAGTTATTACTTAAGTCAGCCTTTAAATTAGAAGTCCTGGACATTTTTTTTGTAATTTGTGGGAATTTTTATTCTTCAGTTGGCTTTTCAGTTTTCAGAATGTTCTTGACTTATTTCAACTTGGATATTACACTAAAATTTGATCTTTTTAAGGAAAGCTAGGATTCTTACAGAATCTCAATGCTGAATGAGTGGCTTATGAAAGCATAAAATATTTTCAGAAAAATTCAGAGGGATGCTAGCACTGCATCTTGTTAATCCTTGTTTAATACCTTATAAGTGCTCAGACTCCTCAAAATCATTAAGACTTAAAAAGAAATGGGAAAAAAGGATATCATACTTTGTTTGGACTTCAATATGAATACAATTTCTTTATGTGTAATATAATCATTAAGACTTTATCATAAGGTACTTTGATTACCACAACATCCTGGACAAGTGAAATCTTCCCGTGTTCCTCACCAGAACACTACTGGAAAAAAAATTATCTTATTCTGTTAACATAAGCAATCTTTCTGAACGTCCCTATTGTTTCCCAATCTTCTTCTACAATTAAGTATTGATTCTTCTTACCCAATATTAAAGTTGATCCTTCATCATTTCTCTTAACTGAATTTTTATTTTTTTCTCTGATAAATAATTTTTCGTCTAAAACAGAATTACACCGTGGAATGCTTATTGTCATTACTGCCCAAGAGGTTGGTCTAGATGACAAGGGTCCCTTGCTGTTCCACAAGCTGAAAATGAAAGGCATAAATATGCATCTAACATAGGGTTAAACTGACCACTTGAAAAGTGCTTGTATGAATGGGTGTAATGACTGTGTTACAGAACTCTGCACTGTCTTGACGTGGGCTGAGCACACTGGTATGTTTATACTGGAGAAAATGGATATTGCAGAAGGAAATCATGGCAGGCCCTGGGCCAGCTCCTGCTGGTGAAATTGGAGATGTCAGTGTCTAGAAAGAGCATCGCATAAATTCTGCCAGATGTCATGGTTCTGGGCTGATATTTGTAGGTATGTTAAATGGATTCAATTTTCTAGATAAACATTTCGTGTAGCTCCGTCCCAGACGGTTTTTCAAATTGAGAAATGTAGACAGGATCCACACAAATTCATTCCAGTAATCATGTTAAGCAAATTTTTTCTTCAAAGGAAAACACTTTTTTAATCCCAATTCAGTGGTAATCTGGGTTCTATTCTTTAAAAAGAGGCTCAAAAGTAATTTGAATTAGAAACTGTATTAATTATATGTCCAATGACAGAAATATTGGCATTTTCCCAAGTATAGAAAAATACACTGTTAGAGAAAATATATTGCACATATAGAATAAAGACACTTAAACTTATGTCCTTATAAGCCTTAAGTACAAAGTTGCATGATAGTATGAGCCAAGGTTGAATATAGATGAAATCATGGTGGCTTTGCATCTGTATCACTGTTTCAGTACAGTCATGGTAAAACTATCACACTAAATCAGTCATGCAAAATCCTTCTGTAGTCAATGAAGAGAAGTGAATTACTTTTCAGTGCAGTTTACTCCGTCAAAAGGCATGGGTATGAAATGAGTGGATGTGCCTCCTTATGAGAGTGCTTGTCCTTTCTCATTGATCATAAAAGGGCAAAACACAGATGTTAACTTTTAACTGGTTAAAGCCAGGTAACAATCATCTCACAATAAATCCTGGAGCCCTTTAATCTTGTCTATCTCATAGGATGCATGGGGTTTTTTTACAATTTACTGCCCCACAGTCTGCCCCACATGAAGAAAATTGGGGAAGGGGGGAGGCTGGCAAGTTTACATTTACTTCCATTTTCCAGATTCGTTCCTGCACTAACAAGGCATGAAAAACACTAAGTTCCAAGCCACAGCTATCGGTAAGCCTTGTTCTCTTGGCCTTTCTGACATAAGAAGTTGTGAAGTCCTTCTATTTTATCTTTGCTAAGCAGAGACTTATGAAGGTAGCACTGAAATTTTTATCGTGTTACTATGGTCTTTCACCCTTGTGTGGTTGATGTCCCTCTAGTGAAGCAGAGAAGGATGGCATGAAGCGTGCAACAGGCTCAAGTAGGAGCCGCTAATGCAACCGAACACCGCTCTCAGCTAAGTACAGAAGGGCCAGAGCACCACAATGGATAAGTACCTTGTAGCTAACAAAGGCTTTTCAGAGTTCTGAAATTTGTTATTTACCTCTTATTCCCCTGTCTGAAATATTCTTTAATAGCTATACAGAAGTGAACTTCTATCACAGGATTTTACTCACTGAGGTCATTTATCCTCTGTACAGATAATTATATTTGAAAAATGCTTGAGGGAAAATGGAGTAAAGAGAGAAGGAAATGGCAGATATTGGACACACTCTACAAATGCAAATGAGATTTGTGTTATCTTGGGAAAGCAGACTTTAAGAAATTATTAGTTTCTTCCACCAAAGCTTTAGTGAATCAAAAAATATGAGTATCTGAATGATCTTACAAGTTTAAATAAGTGAAAAAGGTAATTGTATTTCAAGATATAGACATTCTTGTTTATATCAAGCATTTTTGTTCAAGGAAACATATATTGATAAGAATAGACACAGAGAACAAAATTCAGCCTTTCAATGGATTCTAATAATTAATTTCATTGTTTCACTCTAAGTTTTTTCAAAGGCTACAGAGGTTGTCAGTAAGTCATCTGATATAATGAAACACAAGGTCTTCTCATGACCTGCAAGAGAAAAAAAAGCTTATGCAGCTTTTCAGAAGTGGGTTTTATTGAGCTGAGATTTCCTGTTCCAAAAGTAGTCAGTTAACTTACACATTTCTGCTTTATAATTACAAGTGTGCAGAACACTCTGAAGGAGGTAAATCAAAAGCAATACTGCAGAGGACCTCTGGAAGGCAGAGAGGAATCAGAATAGTTAGATGACTCAGAGAAAGAATGACAAATATATTGAGAAATTATGAGAATAATTTCTGTCCTTAAAGATGACACAGCAATGAGATTTCAAATGTCAGCCTTCAAGTATGAGCTGTAATCACTCTATTCATCATAAATAATGAACTGAAGTATTTCAAGCAGAGATGTAGTCTTTTTGTAATATATTGCAGGGAACTACAGCACGAAAATTATGACTACATCGTTAGTAATATACTGAAAATATTGACAGGTTAACATACATTTTTTTAATGATCAGACATGGTTGACTGGCATCTACTATGTTTTATTTCTCACTGCATGAGGAATACCAGTTCAAAGAACACACAAAATAAAAAAGAAATAAGGAGGCACTTCCTAAATTAAACTTATTCCATGACAATTTATGTGGAATAACAAAAACTGCCTTCTAGAAATCTTTGCTCATTTCCTGTAAGAGAGTAAACAAAGGAAATGCTTTATTTCTGAGTAGAGAAAACCCACAAAAATACACTCAGGATTTTAATTCCAAGGCTGCTAAAACTTCAGCATTTTTTCCCACCATATAGATTTGCCCATCTAATGTTTGGGGGTTTTTTATGCACAAAAGTATTGTAAAACTATGAACATTAAAGTTTTTAAATCCTTACACATTCTTTTAGCATTAATACTACCTGTAGCCTGACTTTCCTCTAAAAAACCATATAGCTATTTGAAAAAAAAAAAAAAGTGCAGAAAATGTATCCCTCTAGATATTATAATGTCACTAGCGAGCAGAGACCAAGGAATAAAGCGACATGGACGGTTTAGGATGAGAAGAAACCGACCCTTTATTAATTTACAAATTCGCTTATATACCTTAGCACGCTGGACACTGACATAAGGTTATTGGTTCACTGACCCCCCAGAGGGATTGGCTGAACCCAACACTTACTTCAGATATTTTCTCCTCGGTATCACAACAATACCATAGTTTACAAAATCTCTCAACTGTTTCCCCATAGCATCTGTGAGAAAGCAAGGCTTTCACACAGACACTGTCAGAAAACTGAGAAATCTCTCTGCAGCCAGGCTTTCAGCATTCACAATTATAATATAAACACTAAACATGAAAAATTTTGGTTTCGTGTAGTGATCCAAGGGAAATATCAAATCATGTCAACTATCCTATTCTAAATAGTAAGTAACACCATTGATCATAATGTAGATAAATTATCAGGAGGAATATGAAATCTCTGAGAAAAAAAAAAAAGGTACTCATTGAACAAAATCAGTTATAACCCCATATATAGAAAGTTGTTAGATGGACCAGTAGCCCGAAGGTGCCAGACTCAGACATGAGGAAGGAATACTGTTGCCTTAACAAAGGCACTTACAGACTTTTGTAATGGAATATATTCCATTTGAAGAAATAGAGCCTGGTTCTGTTGATTTATCTTAGGTTGCTATTCTGTATTGAAATAAATATTTTGTTGGAATTAACTATTTAACTCCACAGACTATAACAGTGTCCTTGTTTGACTTACAGACATACATTCATGCAAGATGAATCCCACAGCAAATGTAGCAATATAAGAATTTAATGTTGTGGTTAGTGTGCTGAATATTCACTGATTAGCTTGCTGCACATGGCATCTTTTAACTTTTAGTGAAAACAGATTATAATTTAACAATATTTGGAAAATTTGGAGATATATAAAAGCAGGCACTAAGTCTTTTGTATCTTTTAAAAAATATAATAATTTTAGTTTGGATTTCAAGTTGAAGTTTACTTTGGATTAAGAAATTATCAATTTTCATCTAAGACAGAGAAGCAGGAATTCCAACAATTTCAAAATTAATTTTGCAATAGAAAAATTAAACTAAAATGCTTTTAAACACAAAAACAATACAGGCTTGAGTCGATTTTAAAGGATTCATTTAAAAGAGTTCTTAACAGACTTAGCTGTAAATATATATATTTTTAAGAGAAGCTTTAAAATTGCCTTTTCCTGATCTCAGTCTAATTTATCTTCAAGAAGTACTTCCTTGAGAAGTCTCTTTCTTAATTGAAGGGGAAAGAAAATAAGTGAATCAAAGAACTCTAAACAAAATTCAAAATAATTAACATAAATGCTAGAGGTAATTCCATTATTTTTTCTTTGTTACTTTTAAATTTTTTTGAAGGAATATAATATTCATGTGCACATTTTAGCATAGCTCTAATAAAACTTCATTTCTATAGAGTTCTGGTAGTGTAGTTTCTGGTAAATTTTAGGGGATCTTCTTGTGACTGGTCAAAGTAATAGGTAGTAATTAGAAAATAGGTAGTTATTAGTAATAAGATATTCTTAGAGGGATTCATTTGATTAGGGAAGTGAGGTGATAACCTGTAGAAGCCAGAGAAGAGGTGAATGCAGTTGTCAAGTAGAAAAATGATCATTAGGTCCTCATATTAAGTTTTGGGAGTGGAGAACAAAATAAGACCTCTTAATTTCTTTCCTTATTTTAATGCATAGCTTAGAAAATGCTCTTATCTGCTGCAGTTTTATTCAGAAATTACTCCACAAAGATGTCACTGAAGTTCAAATGGACAATGGTAAGATATAGGAGAATAGATAGTACAATGTAACTTAATTACTAACAACGAGGCTTGGAAATAGATTGGAAAACATTTAATCATGAATTGATGCAACGGACTTCAATTTATATTCTTTAATGTGGGAAATAAATTTTTGAACATTAAAATACCTATAAATCTAACACAAAAAATAATTAAAATTTTCCCATATTAAGATGTTTTCCAAAACATCTGGAAATGCTTTGAAACATCTGATTAATCTGCCCTCTTATTTTGATGTGCAATCTACAATGTAGCCTAGAGTCAATGCCCATGCTAGTAATTTTCTTGATGGTTAGAACATCTCAGGTTAAAATCTCAAGACAAATCCTTCCTCTCGAACGTGTCTTGCTCAGGGATCTATCTAGGTTTTTTTACAACTATGCAGCAACTTTCAATCCATCAGAATTCACTGATTTTAAAAGAACAAATTAAAGAGAACAATAAAGTGTTTTCTATTTTCCTCTTCATCTTCATTTAAGTACTATGAATTTTAAGGCCAATGAAGAGAGAAATTGGTATACACAAAGCATTGCTAAAAAGTTCATCTTTTCTACCAGATTTCCTTTTATGTCTCTCAGATACTTTTGATGCTGATGTGACATCCCCTTAGTACTTACATAGCACAACATCCTGGTTTTTGCTACTCCTAACAATAACTTTCACAGCACTTTGGGAATAATTCTGTTCAAAATAAAAACTCTTAAGTGCCTGTATAGCTGTTTAGAGATTGTGTACACTGCAGATATAGAAGATTAACCCACCAGTATGATTTTTACTTTCTTCCTCATGTAACTTTAAAGAGGTATTTTTCAAAATGGAATGAAAAATCCATGCTATGCATCTATATATCTATATATGTATACATATTTATATTTTATTTGGTGATATTTGCTAGATTAAAAAAAATGTTTTTTGATTTTTGATTTCAGCTTTGTTCATTTTATAATTTTACATCAACCCTAAGGGGATCAAGACTTCATCATAATATAAGATATAAAAACTCTTCAGGAAGAGCATTTCTTATCTCAGTAGCTCACAGCTGAGTTCAATGAAGGAAGATGGCTTCACTCTCAAGTCATGATTAATTTAGTAATTTAAGACTAAGATTGCTTATACAGGAAATCCAGGATATATTTTGGAATGAGTCTGGATCTTGACTAACAGACAAGATTTCTTGTTTCTGTGAGAACAAATGCTGCACTTGATATCTGAATAATGAAGGCAGAAAGAATATTAAACATTTGTCCTGTGAAAATAGAATAAAAAGACGAAATGCAGTTTAATTATCAAGAGTTTTAAAAATTTCTGTAAATTTTGTTGTTTTCTGTAACAGTTTTCTAATAATAATATCATTCGATGTATCACTCAACATCCCAGTTATAAAGAGATCCCACATTCCCTGTGTCGAAACTTGGTCTGAACTACACAGTGTAGGGGGGTTTCTAGTACCATGACAGACCCATAATAGATGAGCTTTTCTATTTCATGTCACTCTATTCACCCAGTACTTCGAAAAGATTTCTCTGTCTATCTCAAAAAGCTCTGTCAATAGGCAGCACTGCCAACTCTTTCAGGACTGAAAGATAAATGGAAAGATGTAAAGGGTATGCTGTTCAATTTCCTGCAGTAATCTTCTTACATCATAGGTTGCTCCTTCACACAGCATTGTCTCAGAGTTAAAATCATCTTGTATATTCCCATAATAGCTGGAGAACTCATTCAGAAAATTGTAGAGCTGAACTCTACAACTTGGTTAACCAAAACAAATGCATAGCTTGTGAATCCTGCGAGCCAGGTAGAGGAAAGACATGTAGAACCTTAAATACAACAGGTAATTTTCAATGGAATTTGACAGAATATTGTCTACTTTGGCTAACATTTCACGAAGATTGAGTTGTATAGAAGATTCCAATTTGGGTACGCATTTTCTCAGGTGCATCAGATACAGGTTAATATACATTAGATCACAGTGACCATACCCATCTAAAGATAGCACAAGTTACAGTGTGTTATGTCTTTACTAGGGAGGAGTATAGTAAACTCATGGTTTCTGTGAACTGAGGAATCAGAGTAATTGCTCACTGTCAGAGAATAACAACAGGAAGGGAAGGAAAATAAAATGGATGATGGAAAAAGTCTTTAGAGAGGAAAAAGAAAAATTGGAGCAACATAGGAAGAAGAAAAGTATTCGGAAGTAAAACATTAATTAAACCATATAAATGATGACAGAAAATGCTAGTCATCCCTAATCTATTCAAAAGAAAGATGTTTCTCTGATTTTCCATCTGATATGGTAAGACATACATTTAGTGTGTCTTAAGGCAACCAAGATTTAAGAATCTAGTCTAAAATGGTCTTGCAAGATCCTTCTTACATACTAAAGAGAAATAAGCACTTTTACCTAGTTTTTTGTTTAACTTTTCTGGGTTTTAACCCCAGCCCACGGCTAAACACCATTCAACTGCTCATTCACTTCCCCCTGGTGGGATGGGGGAAAGAATTGGGAGGGTAAAAGTGAGAAAACTTGTGGGTTTGGAAAAAGCCATTCTAATAGGGAAAGCAAAAGACACACACACACGCGCACACACACACACACACACACACACACAAACAAAGCAAAACAAAGAAAGGATTCACCCCTTCCTGCGAGCAGGAAGGTGCTCAACCATCTCCATCACATGTAAAAGTGACTTGAGAAGACAAACATGATTTAAAATGTAACCCACTTCCTCCTATTCCCACAGTTTTATGTGCTGAGCATGATTCTATATGGTACGGAATGTCCGTTGGGTCAGTTGGGATCAGCTGTCCCAGCTTTGTCGCCTCCCAAATTCTTCTGCCTCTCCCAGCATCCTCGCTGGTGGGGTGGGATGAGAAGCAGAAAAAGTCTTGGTGCTGTGTAGGCACTGCTCTTCAGTAACAGAAACATCCCTGAATTATCAACACCATTTCCAGCACAAATCCAAAGTGCAACCCCATACCACTCTCCCCCTGCCAAAACCAGCACAAACCTACAGACTGAGAGTTAGGAAAATAGGATGAGGGAATGGACTGAAGCTGAGTCAGAGGAGGTTTAGGTTGGATACTAGAAAAAGGATTTTCATCCCGAGGGTGATTGGGCAATGGAACAGCTCCCCAGGGAAGTGGTCACAGCACCAAACCTGACAGAGCTCAAGAAGTGTTTGGACAATGCTCTCAGGCACGTGGTGTGACACTTGGGCATGGTCCTGTGCAGGGCCAGGAGCTGGACTCAACAGTCCTTGTGGGTCTTCCAACTCAGCAGATTCTGTATTTCTGTGGTTTTCTGCAGTTGTCATCAACTATGGGAAGGAAAAAAATAAAAAAGTAGCAGACCTTTTCCTTCAAAGAGTGTAAGTTAGGTGAGATTACTACTCATGATAATCACCGCAGTCACATAATTGAATTTTCCTAATTTACATAAAAGAAACTAGAATAGCTTGGTTCTTTCTAATATCCATTTCAAAGTAAGCCTTTAAATTTGATTTCTCAATGCATTTGTTAAATAGCATCTGAAATACATATATACTTGCTTGTTTCCTTCCAAAATGGAGCAACTTGATAACATTCTTAAGGGTTAACCTGAAGCTTTATCTATGGATGTTTTAACAAGTGACACAACTCAGTTTCATCTAAAGGATAACAAAATTTTACATTACCATCTAACCTGTAAAGACTGAAGTTTGTATTTCTGTATAACATCAAAAAGCATCTGCTTCTTATTTAAGTAATTGTTTTTGTGAACTAAGAGTGTGCCTCAGCCTCACATGCAGATTTTGGCCCCATATGCATCCTTGATTAGTGCCTCCTTTGGCTGAAAGGTTGTATTATGCTCTCACAGTTATTATTGGAGAAGAAAGAAAAATGAAGGAAAAGTAAGGGAGACACAAAAACTTGTAATTTTTTTTTTTCTGAGCTTCTTGGACTATGGCAGATTTTCCTTTCTCTAGTTACATCTAATGCTTCCCTGCCAGCGTTTCTTATTATAGAAACACTGATTTAAATAAAAGATACTAATGTTTTTCAATAGTATATAAAGGCCCCTGAATTCTGGGCTTTTTCTAAGGCTAAACAGTCACCCATTCTGTTTGGAAGATGGAAGGCAGCAAAGTAATAAAAAGGGACATTAAAACCATCATTCAAATTTGACTAAATTATAGTTTAAATTGGCAAATGAGTGAAAATCAAAAAACCTAATTCTATATATGCGTTGCTGGGAAACAAACATGCTAATATGATAGAGTGGAAAAACAGTTCTCCCTTCTACTGTAGAAAATAGCTTAATGCCTGGTTCTGTGTTCATCTTTGTCCTACTTATCCTCAAGTCCTAAAATACATGCCAGAGTACAAACTAATGTTCATTCTAATATTAACATGCAAAATTTTAGAACAAAGAAAGGTAAAATTTTAACTGCAGAGAAGGCATTTCTTAAAATTATTTTGATATTAGCAATAAACAAAGCAGTTTCTAGGGCTAAAATAAAAAGCCCTGGAGAGTAAATAAATGATCACATTGTCTTTGGTAATGACTTCAGTACTGAAAAAAATAAGTAAATGGTTTTTTTCACTCAGAAGTTTCAACCAGCTTAGCTCTATCTTGAATAATCTCACTATCATTCTAAATTAGCTATTACAGTTGCTTTGGGAAACAAAGAAATATCAGGAGATCACCTGGGATTAGTTTTCTTCAAAGGCATCTTGATGTTAACATCACCTTGTGCAAAAATATTTTACAGAAGCATGAATAACAACTGTTCACTCTTATTACTAGCACACAGTGAATAGGTAGAAATAGTCTGTTTTTTCTTCAGTCCAATAGGAAAGAGGCCAGTTTCCAAATTCCCTTAAGCTTTGCATCAGTAAAATTAAACACAGAATCAAACTTAATGTATTAAAAACATGCAAAGGCACGTTTGCCTAAGTCATACTCAGTTGAGCATAAAAACAGTAGGAAAAAACCCAGTGCTAAATAGGGTGCACTACATTTTTAGCTCTTTTATGGTCACTGAATGGGTTTACCAGTGACATTTTGATGCTCTCACTCACCTGACTTCCATGTTACTACTCAAACCACTTTTACACACAAAGTTCTTAAAGAACATTTTTTTTCTCTGACTGTCAATACTATTCATAGAATCATTAAGATTGGAAATGACCTCTAAGATCATCAACAGCCAACCCAGCACCACCACCATTAAACTGCATTCACCATTAAATTATATCCTCAAGTCTCATATCCACACATCTTTGGAACACTTCTGGGGGTGATGACTTCACCACTTCCCTGGGCAATCTGTTCCAATGCTTTACATCCCTTTCTGTGATTTTTTTTTTCCCCTTATACTCAATCCAAACCTCCCCTGGTGCAACTTAAGGCAAACTTCTCCCATCCCATCACTTGCTATCCGGGAGAAGAGACTGACACCCACTTCACTACAACCACCTTTCAGGTAGTTGTAGAAAGTGGTAACTTCCTCCCTGAGCCTCCATTTTCCAGGCTAAATAACCTCAGCTCTCTGGGCTGCTCCTCATATGGCATGCTCCATTCCTTCTCGTCCCTCCTAGCTATCAGATTTTGGTTCTGTCTGCATTGCATTTTGTTTCCTTGATTGACTCCTATTTCCCCAAATCCTTTCTCAGGCTTAGTCCTTGAGTAGGTTTTGCACAGGTCTTTTGTGTGGGTTTTGGGCTCTGCATCATTTTGTGGCTGAAGCTGAATTGAAATTAATAGAAATTAATGATAGACAAGAACTCTTTAGCTCTTTTATGTAAATCAGCCACACATGGTGGATATTTGGCAAATGTATAACAGAATTTATTGAAACATCTACAAATTTTTTACTCAGAAATATTTATAATAAATTGAGTTCTTTATACATTTACCTTTTTTTCATGGACTATACTCACTTTGTCAAATTTTTGTCTATCTCATACACTTGACTAATGTTTTCCTAATTGTAATACCAAGGTTCTCCTTTTCAGTGCTGATAAATTGGGTCTGTGTAGTCTTCTATCATCCTTTTAACTTTTTAGTTTTGAATTTTCCTCCTATGTGTTATTTTTTCAATATGTCACACTGGACATATTTCATTTCAGTTCTAAAGCACTAAATTTGGTGGCTAAATTTGATACCTTGGGGATAAAACCTCAACAAACTATTTTCAGCTTCTAACATTTTTAACAAAAGTGTGGAACATTTCACTGGATATAAAATTAGGAGCAGTCTTGGGGAAGTAATTCACATAATACACTGCAATGGCATTTGTCTTTTATATACTGTTTTAAGCATCTTCTAATGGCTACAACTTCCCTACACACTCGGTTTATATACTACTTCTGAAAAATAATTTTTCCCAGTTTATAAAAATGGACTTCAAATTTGTTCATATATCTTGGTATTTATAGTCATTGAAACTTCTTACTTCCAAGTGGATTTTCTTGTATGTTAGTCTAGGCTTCATGAAACAGTACACTACAGCTCATCTTCCAAGGCTGGATATCAATGAGAGATGGAGATGGCCAACACCACTGCTACCCAAACCTTTATGTTGCATAAGTAACTACTCCATAGTAAGATGTTATATGGAGATATTGCAATGTTCAATCTTTTATGCTCCTCCTTGCTGCATGTCAGAAAGCTAAAAAATCTTAACTTGTCAGTATTTTTTTAAACCATTATTTCATGACTGAGTGCCCTTTTACCTGTTTAAAGTGTGAGCTTCAGTCATTAAATCTGAAATGCCTCTGCCCAGCTGGATTCTAACAATGTTAAACATGATGCTGTAACCCTTTACCCCACTATAAAGCACTACCCCATCCTGTACCCCAATACTGTAAAGCAGTATTGCCATTGCTAGTAGTGAGCCAAAGGTTTTGTACTCAGTTTGCAAAGCTTCAGGAGTGTGGCTTTACAGACTTGTCTGTCTGAACTTTTTTCCCAGTTGCATGTACTTATCTTTAATAATTTAGTTTTATCAATTTTATTTAGGAAAAGGGGGTTATTTCTATTTTGGTTTACTTTGTTTGTCTTTGCATTATACAATGTAATTTTTTATGCAGATGGTAGTAAGAAGTGCTGCTACTGCGAATAGCGACAATGTCTGTATACAACAAGATATTGATCGTGCAGTGTCGATAAATACAGTTCTGGTACAATAACAGAAGCCTTGAAATATTGAGATGCAGCATGGAGACAGAGAAGTAGAGGCCAGGAATGACAAGAGATGGGGCACAGGCCAGGCACTGGAGGCCACACAGCAATAAACAACTCAGCCACAAATGCAAACCTGAAGCTTGACAAAGGAAGGTTTTAAAGGCAAGAAAGACAACAAAGAATGTAGAGAGAAACTCAAAAACATAGCTAAAATACACTATATATATTACCTGTGGAAACGTAGACCAGTGAAGAAAGAGCAAAGTGTAAAAATGTGTCAACAAACATAAAAATAGACTCATCTGAGTTAAGAAGGAAGAGGAAAAAATGAAAGACAAAGTAGAGGAGGAAGGAGAAAACACTAATACCAACATCATACTCTCTTAAGAGAGGAAAATCCATTCCTATATGCCTACCGGACTGAAGCCATTTATCAGAGAGTAGCACCAGAAAAAGAGGCAGAATCTAGGAAAGATGTATATACAAATTTTTACTTCCTTTATTTATTATTAAGATCTCCCCCTTCCTTACCCCTCCCCCTCCTCATAGCAGTACCCATTTCTTATCAACCCTTTTTCTTTAATATTTAGATTTGTCCTAATAAAGGTAAGAACTAATTCAAAATTTCATTTTAATAAAATCACTGTGATTTGGTACCTCCCGACTGCAGAGCAAATATGTAGATGAGAACCCAATCTGAGGATTTACAACTTATGTTTATACATAGGAGCCTAGCTTGAAACTGGTCAGGGTGTTTAAACAAAAGGATTTTTTGTTGTGGCCCATTTAATATGGATTATGCAACGAAACTCAGCTTTTAGAAACATTCAATTTTTGTTAACTTGTGGGATTGGAGCCCGTATTTATTTCAGTTGAGTGCTGTGACTACGTGGTGATACTGTATGAACCTGGCCTGTTCCTAACATGGATTAGAGGGTTTTTTCTACATTTCAACATTTTTTCCTACTTTTTTTTCTACATTGTTACGGAATGAAATTCATGTAATATGGCGAGAGACAGTGAGAGAGAGTAATGCTGAGCTCAGTCAAAGAGAGCACAACTCGGTGGAGGAAGCTAGAGAAGAGTTTCACCATATGTGTAGCAAGAAGAGAGCAGGTAGGGATAACTTGCGGGTAAAAGTAAGTGAATGAACAGAGTCTCTTTCCACAGAAAGGATGAACTGATACAAGGGACACTTCCCAGTAATCTGCATTATTTTGTGCTTTCTCTTCTTAGTAAGAAGATCAACTACAGATTCAGAAATTCGGTACAAAGGCTGTGTGGTGCCGTATGCATTTCCCCATGACATTTGTCATCTGAAGAAACATAAATTCAAAAGACTCTGCCCACACATTCAAGCAACCAACAGAAAAACCTAATAAGCCCACAACTTCAGTAAGGTCTGAGGATATCTATGAGAATCCTAGTAGGTTATCTAAAGCAAATGCTTAGGCCAGGTGATTGAACCAAGAGCTTTGTCTTGCAGAGACACATTCAATGCTGCCCTTATGAAGGGGAAATGCTAACACCCTTCAAAAACAAAGGCAAAATCATAGAATCATAGAATAGCTTGGGTTCTTTTTTTTTTCAATATCTCATCTGTTAGCATGTGAAGTAGTTGTTGATTTTTTTTCTCCCACATTCTTTCCCATGCTTTAAATGTGTTTATTTTTTGAATGAGTGGACAAACATAATGGTGAGAAAAAACTACTAAAGTTTGGGAAAAATTTTTCATAAATTCAAACATTCACTACTGCAGGTGAAGCTGAGCATCATCCACACACTGATGATTAGGTATAAATCAAAAACTTAAGGTAGAAAAAGCTCTTGTTAAAATAATGCACATGTTACTGAATGAAAAGATTTTTTGATATGAAATAAACTGTGATCCTACATTCACATATGGCTAGAAACAACTAGGGACAGGAAGATACTGGAAAATGTCCAGGAAAAGCAACATAATAAAACTAAATTTCTTCAATCTGTCTCCAAACTAAAATTAATATAGATAGTTCAGAACTATGAAAAAAGCCATCTGCTAACTAGTGAACATACTGTCCACAGAGTCAGTGTTGTACAAAGGCACAGTCAATAAACTTTTATTTTAAACTCTGGTTCCCAAAGATATAAAAGTTTTTCTTCTGAAATAAATCTTAAAACATTGAACAAATTCACAATATAGAAACAAATTCTTATACAATAGAAGGGTTATGTCTTTTTTTATTTAAAAATCTCCCAGTAGGACTTCTCATCTTCCAGAAAGTCCATGAAAAAGTAAATCCATATTCTCATAACTTCTTATATTTTTTATTATTAATTTAGGAATTTGCTTTCAAGATACAAAGTTTTTCTGGCAAAACCTTCTTTCTGGTTTTTAGCCATTTTTAACAGTCAAAATGAATTTGTCAGGAGCATAGACTCATAAATCTGACTTGTTACATAAACAAATCTCGATTTTCTTCTCCCGACCCCTCATTCTACTTTCTACTTGATGGAAATCCAAAGTAGTGGGTTTCTTTCTAATATAAAACTTCACTTATATGAAGAAACTCACCTTATTTTAGTTTTATTTAGCTGGTTTTTAGTAAGACAGAGAGAAAGAAATAGGTAATTACCAATTTTACATAAAATGGTTAACTAAAAGTCAGGGACATTTTAAGTTTTTTACACTAGTTCCTATTGAGCCAGCAAATATTATTAAGCAAAGTGTTCATATACAAAGCATATACCATGTTATTTTTCTCCCATCAGCAAAAAAAAAAAATAAAACCAAAGCAGAAAACAGACTCACTTACATCCCAGAAGTTGGTTAAGGAGGTTCATTATGAACCTTATGTATATGAACACATTCTGTACATATGCAACTGTTGGGCTTATATTCAAAGACTGCTCTTTATTCTCAGTACATTCCTGATTACATTTGTATGTGTCCCTGTTTTGAGTAAAATAAGCGCCTGTTTAGGGTGTTAGCCTCTCTTTTCTTCATACAACTCAACCCAGGCAAGGTACACTGGTCTCAATGAGACCGAAACTCATCAGTAACAGCTGAGCTGCACCCATAGAGCTTCAGCAGCCCAAGAGTGTTTGTAACTGACATGCAGGGTGTAAGAAACCTCTTGGACTGGAGCATTCCAAGACAAAATATTAAGCATTGATACTATTAAGGATATTGCTTGCCCTGCTGTAACTCACTTCACCCTCTCAGTAAAGGTGTTATAAGGTGTTAATCTGTCTGTAGTGCTTCTATAGACTCTACCCTCAGTGTCAAACACCTCCTGTAAAATTCAGAAGGAATTTGCTGGAGAATCTGAAAACCTGATGTGCTTTTTAGACTATCTGATAGAAGAATATGGAAAGGGCACAAAGGTCCTGAAATTTTGGGAGTCAATCCTCAGTCTCAAAAGTTCTGGAAAAATGACTGCATACTGTAAGTGTGTGTATGTGCAAAAGATTGTTATCAATATCTCTTGCAAAGCTGAATGGAAATAGTAACTGCAACAATATATGATACTTACAAGAGTCTTTGTCTGCAGTACATAAACATGCTTACAACCCTCTTCTAGGTAGTAAACCCACATCTCTTGCCTAATTATTCAACAGCAGGAGCTTTAGTCTGTGGTTAAATATTATCTGAAGTTAGACTTAACAAAACTACTTTGAAATCATGAAAAGAATTTGTCTTAAATATGTTTCTGTGATCAGGAGAAATGTGAAACATTTCTAGCAGATCACTGCTGTTGTGGTTTAACCCTAGCTGGCAACTAAGCACCAGACAGCTGCTCACTCACTCTCCCTTGAGGTGATGGGGGAGACAATTGGAAGGGTAAAAGTGGAAAAGCTTGTGGGTTGAGATAAAGACCGTTTAATAGGAAAAGCAAAAGCCACATGCACTAGCAAAGCACAACAAAATAAGGCATTAATCACAATTTCCCACGAGCAGGCAGGTGTTCAGCCACCTCCAGGAGAGCAGGTCCCCATCAGGAGTAATGGTGACCTGGGAAGACAAACACCATTGTCCCGGTTAAGAATAGGCAGAGCCTAGAGCCGTGTGGGCATGGCGAGCTTTGCTATTCTGTACCACACGAATCATTGCAGCTGGGCATGGTTTTGGAGGGAAGGGAAGGTGAACATACCCTGAAAGTGTAGTTTTTGTTCCGCTTTCTTCTTCCCAGGGGAAGTTGCTGGGAACACCTCTGCAGACCACTCCGTCCTTTTCCCGCTGCCGCCTGTCCCTTCCCATCCCTTGGGAAGAACACAACTCCAAGTGGCAAAAACAGCCGAGCCCAGTAGTCCAGAAGCGGTCTCACAACCTGGACAATCCAACTTTTTAGGGCTTTGTCCATCATTGCTTTTCATTGTCTTGGGCTCAGGAATGGGGAACACAAGCCACAGGAACGTCTGCCATCTTGTCTTTGTCTCGGTGGCCATGTGGAGCTGAGTCGAGGTGGTGAGCACTTTTCACGTGTAAAGCACTTTCTCTTTTATATACTTGTGTTATTAATATTGTTGCTGTTACTGTGCTTTTCTTATTCCATTGCTGTTTGTTTTCAGTAAATTGTTATCTCAATCCACAGTCTCTGCCTTTCTCTCTCTCTCACCAGAGGTGGAGTGGGGTGAAGGGAAGCAGCTTATTTGGAGTTAAATTCCGAGCTGGTTTTTAAACTATCACAGCCATCCATCATTCAGAATTTCATCCCTTTCCTCCTTTTCCCCCCAGCTTTATGTGATGAGCATGATGCCGTATGTTATGTAATATCCCTTGGGTGACCTGGGGTCAGCTGTCCTGGCTGTGGACCCTCCCAGTTCCTTGTGCATCCCCAGCCTCCTCACTGGTGGGGTAGGGTGAGGAGCAGAAAAAACCTTGACTGTGCAAGCATGGCTCAGCAATCATGAATAGTCCTTGAATTATCAACACTGTTTTCAGCAAAAATCCAAACCATAGCCTCATTTACCAGCTACTGTGAAGAAAATTAAATTTACCACAGTCAAAACAACCACAACTTCAAATCAAATTATTGATCTGATATCAAAATTAATTAGAAGACTACTTTTTTTTAATTTTACTACCATCAAAGTTTTTGTGGAGCCCTTAAAATCACATCAAAAATCAGTAAGATTTGACTCAGAAATTCTGATGGTCTGTACACTCTCTAGGGTTAATTCTGAAGAAAATGTGGATGTTTCATTTTGCTTTGTTTGTTTGGGTTTGGTTTGTTTCTGAGGAAAAGAGGCAGTAATTGCATTAGGTTTGACTACAGATTGTTCTTCCTTGTTTTATTCTCCACTCATTTCCTGCTTTCATAAACTTCAAAACAGTTAATGCCATATTTGAGCCATGTCTTTCAGTTTTCAAAGACTGAAACTCAACTCTCCTTTTTCACATCACGTCAATCATTGATAAGTACCCACTCCAAAAGCAAAAAAAAAAAAAAAAAATTCTTCTTACTTCATATCTGTCTACAACATTTACAAAATCTTATTACTTCTCCATTTAACGGGAGGTTATTTCACTGGCATTAGGATTACTTCTGGTGTAGAAAGAGAAATAGAAACTAAACCAATCAAGTGTGGAGCCAAACAGGTAAGAAAGAATCACAGATTTTTATTTTCTCATTAGGTTAACTTACTGTGGGTTTGGGTTGGTTTCTTTTCTGTTTTTCCTCTTTCTTTGTTGCTTGTTTTTTGTTATTTGATTGGGGGTTTTTTCATATAACGCTTTTGTTTGATTTATTTTCAGTCCTAGGGAACAGACTTCTCAGACATCACACACAACAAAAAAAAGGTTCATCAGATTCTATAAACAGTGCAAGTACAGGATATGAGTCAAACAGGTATTTGGTGGGTTGGAAAATGCTTTCAGCCTTACTGTAATGTTCCATAGGAGTTAAATCTTTTTTTCCAGTTTCCCTTTGAGTTTCATACTGTGCCTGCTAAATTGTAGAACGTATTGCTGAGTGTCACAGAGCAATGAAATAAATAAGGAAAGGAAAGAGAGCGAAAGAGAAAGCGAAGCTTTGGCAGCGTAACACAAATCTAAGACAAGGAAGTGCGCCATCCTCCTGAAGTATTTTATTCAACACCTGTTCACAGGACACATCAAACTAGTTTTTGGAAGAAAGGCGAAAGACCTACACAGGAGTAGAAACTTTTAATGCAGTTTGCTCCAAAGTTGTTTCACAGCCTTAATTTAGAAATATTTTAGCAGTCATACAACTTCCTGCCAATTTTTAAAATGTCATACATTGTTAGCTGGAGAGAGGGTTTTTGTATGTAAAAGAAAATTATTTTCTGAAAAAAAAGTACTTGTGAAGGTGCTGGAAAGCCAGTGTTAACCCTGCTTATATTTGAGACTAGCTCCACAGTTTCTTCAGCCTGATTACATTGATTTATTTGAAAAAAAGTAACTAAAAAAAAAAAGAATGGATTTTCTTGGAGCCTTTTCTATTAAAAAAAAAGATTTTGTTATTGATTTTAAACACAGACTGGAATAAATTTTATAAATTTATGTGAACAAAGATTTAATAGCAAATCTTACAGAGACTTTGTTTAAGAGCCACTAGTACCTCCTTACTTTTGTGTGTAGGCTCCCCAGTACTGGTTTTTTAGGCCTGCACCTTTGGGTGTCTTCAGAGATGTTGTCTCCAAGAAAGGTTTATCAATTCTGAAGTACCATCGTTTGGGATTTACTCATGTGATACCTGGCTGCTGTAATATTTTTCTGCTTAATATCACTGGAGAAGCCACCTTTGTAGCTGTCCAGTTTTAAGATTTATTTGGATTAAAGTATATTTTGAAAATAGACTGTCAACATATTTTAATGAATTATTTAAATTCTGAGCCGTACCTTCAGAAAATCCTACCTTTGAAACATTAAATTCAAAGAATGCTTGCTAAAGCTCAAGAAAATGCATGAGACAGTCTTAATAAAAGGTAAGGAAAGAGGAAATAGTACCAAAAACAGTAAAGGAAAATTACAAGGAAAGGGCAGTAAGTGACAGGGAATAAAACCAGAATTATCTTTTTATATTCATCTAAAAACATTTATATTTGTATATACATACACATATTCATAGGTATGGATATAAAAAATACATGATATGCATATATATGTCTCAAGAAAGTGTCTGCTTTAAGAAGATGGAAGCAGAAGGCAGAAACAGATTTTTTAAAAAACCCACCAAATTCAAGGGAGGAACAAAAATTTTAAAACTAGGAAAAGATCATGAAAATGAAGTAGCCATCAGAAGACAATAAAACACAGCCAAAATGAGACTTTACTAAGTTCAGTAAGATGGGTAGGGTTTGGAAGCACACCTGAGTGTCAGGGTAAGTAAGAAAGAGTGGAAATTTATGCTGTAAGATGCAAAAAGAATAAACAAGGTTTTATATTAAATCTCGTACTTCTTGGCAACATCTGTACCTGGCTAAGTTACCAGAGAAATGCTACATACAAGTAAGTACAAAGATTTTGACAGGCTAGCCACATAATTAGCAAAAATTGTTACTGAAACTCAACTAATATATACATATACATATATATATACACACATATATATTATGAATAGAGGATTTTTTTTATTAAAATAGTGCATGTGATGGTTTCCAGCAAGTTGTAGCTCTTTTTTTTTTGCAGTTATGCACATGTTCTAACTGATAAAATAGCTTCACCAATTTTTTTAGAAATTATCCCCTTTTTGTCAAGATTTTCTGGCTTTGCAAAGGAAGAAGTGCCTTTTCCATAGATATATTTCCTAAAGCTCCATCTAATCTAATAGTGAATATGAACATTCTTCCTTTTCTCTTCTTCTTCAAAAATAATACCAGGCTTCCTCAATATGTTTTCAAAAACCCATTTTAAATGATTTGCAAATGGCAGTAGAACACAGAAAAAAAAAATCCTCCTTGGATTTTAACATGCATTGATTGTAGCCATATTTCATACAGTGAAGCATTTCTTTCCCTTTCCTTGGATGGAAAAGAAAAAGCTAATTTAAAGTCTATTTCTAAACTACTCTGTGTGTTTCACTTTCTAAGTGGTTCCTTGAATTTTGTTCAAGCCACTGAGAAATCAAAATACAACTCTAGCTAATCTTTGAAACTCACATGGAATGGCTGGTAATGACATCTGGATTTAGTCTTTTGAATAGTGGGCTATTTTCACAAATTACCTTCAAGTTCCTTCACAAAGAGACAAACATTTAGAGTCCTATCACTTTGACAAGCAGAGTGGCTCATTGACAAGATTGTATAAACCCCTCTTAAATTAATCTCTGCCATTTCTGAGGCTACTTGGAAGTGCTTGTTTATGGAAGGGAAGCCCATAACCATGTGCTGTGTGAAACAGCAATTTAATGAAGAAAGTCAGGTGTTTCGAAGGCAGATGAGAAAAGTACCACTTAGTGAAGTTTCTTAATAAGTAAATATAGAAGAGCTTGAATGAAATAGGAAAAGTTTAACTTACTTAAGTTCTATGTCTTCACAAGATATTTACAGGTAGGAGGAAAATGAAAATAAGTTTTGGGGTTTTTAGGAAGGGGTCTTTGTGTCTTTATATGTTTTACATTTTCCAATGTGGTTTAAATTAAATATCAGGAAATGGGATATTGCAGAAATTGAATACATTACAGGCATCTAATGATTTACATTATACAATCATGTGGTCCATGTTAGGTTTTGCAGAGGTTTGGATTTACTAGGAAAATATATGTAGGACTATTTTATTTTTTCTTAAATGGAGGCTAAATAGGAGGATAAATGGAGGCTTTGATAATGATGAAGCCATGCATTTATTTTATTTTAGGTTTGGAGTTTTCTTTCAACATAAGTGACCAGGCTTCATATTCACAACAATCTTATTGAAGTAATTTGTGCTGCTCTCTGCCTATAGCTATCCACATTGTCAAGTACTTACTTTGGTGAGACCCAAAAGTTTGGGAAAGCCTTGGATCACAACTATAGCTGGTGGTGTAGCTCCGTAATGGATGGATCTTCATAGAAATTGAGCTATTACCCAGCACACCCCTACCCCACTACCACAAATCTGCTCCACAGAATTATATATTGCAAATTGCCAGAGCTAGGCTTCCTGTGTGTTACAGGCACAGAAGGAAGGAAGAGTGGCTTCTTATTTCTTACTTTCCTTTCCCCTTTTTTCTTCTGAAACTATGTAAAAATGAAGAAAATTTTCTTTGTATTAAAAGCTCTGTCTTCAATCCACCCACATTTCTGCCCTACCAGTTGGGAACATAATTGCCATATGCACCTTTTATAATATCTGAAGAAGTTTCACTTTATCCAGGGTGGTAAAGCTCACACACTAAGGCTGATCATATTTCTGAAATGGATCCTTACGTGTGTGAGGAGCCAATTGAGTTTTGTTACGCCTCAACAATGGTTGTCAGAGCCATGTGGAGGAGGGGTGCACATGTGCCACGGGCAGGAGGCAACTAGAAGCAGCCTGGTCTCTGGGGTCACTTCACCTGGCAACACTCCACAGGAGGCAGTCAGCAGGAGACACTGTGGAGGAGCTTCTCCAACCAGGTCGTGAAGAGGTCTCCGCCAGTGGACGGCAAAGAAAGGCTGGACTCGACCAATGGTTCCCTGTCCTCGGGCAGACTTTCGGAGGGGCCAGGGGGGTATAAAAACCAACTGCATTGCTGCTCGCTGGGCAGGGGTTTGTTACTGTTCGTTTGCTGGCCTGCTCACTCCCTCCTTTGCCCTGGCCCCAGCCTGCCTTCTGGCTCTCCTGCCCTTGCTGGTTCGCCCTCGCACCTGTCCTGCCTCCCTGTGCCCCTGACTGCCGCCTTGCTGCTTCGCCCTGCGTTCCTGCGTGGGCTGCCTGCATCCAACCCTGCCACCCCAATCCAGCTGTCACTGCCTTCCCTGTTGCGCCGATCACCGCAACCCTGTCCAGGATCCTGGTTCTCCCGTCCGAGCGCCCACTCACCGCGTGCCCGCTGCCGTCGCCTGTGGAGCCGCGCCCCTCCGGGAGCCGCGCCCCTCCGGGAGCCGCGCAGGCTCGCTAAGGCCCAGCCTGGCCGCCGGCAGGCAGCGTGCCCACCTCCCACCGCCTGGATGCCGACAGCGCCGCCCTGACTCGCTGGTGGGAACACCCTCTTTTTCCCTTTGTCCTCTCTCTCTCCTCTCCCCCAGACCTTTTCCATTTTCCTCTCTTCTTTTCTGTCTCCTCTAGCTGTCTTTCTCTCAGGCAACTCCTTTTCCTTCTCCTTTTGTTATCAATAAATGGTTCTCAGACACAGTGTATGCCGCGTTGGGCTTCATTTCGTTCCCGACCATCCATTTCTAAAAGAACTCTCCGCAGTTCCCCACAGTGGAATGCAACAACGTGTAATGGACCATATGATGTAATTCTAAGTCTGGGCGAATTTAAGTTCATTCTTAATTTTTAGTTTGATTTTCTGTCTGTCCACAGACCATGTACAATTTGATATATTGTTACACAAAAGATAATACCAAACTATATTATATATTATATACTCCATTTAACAGCTTGGTTAATAAATGCTCAGCATTTCTTATAGTGGTATGCAGGTGCCTTGCGGTTTTCATTTTGAAAATTTACAAATATGAGTGAGAAAAGAGTCAATATTCTAAAAAAACTTGCACAAAAACCTCAGCATTCTACTGAACTGCCAAACCCTCCCCTAAAAAAACATAACAAGTAGTGTTGTTTTGGTATTGTGAGATTAATATAATTTATAAAAAAAATAATTAAAATTTATAACATAATGCTCCTATTAAAAAGTTACAGAAGTGTCAACATTCCTCTTTTTATTGGGATAAATCCCTCTTCTTATTGGGATCAGATGTCTGGCAGATTGCGGAATTATAGATTGCCTGTGAACTACCATGTAGCTCATGTCTACCATCCATATACAAGGGTAAATCCCACAGGATACCCCTAGTGTCTTTTAAAGAGAGATACATGTTGCAGAGAATTTTGACCCCTAAAATGCATTAAATAACTAAAAAAGTAATTTAAGAAAATATAAACTGAGTTTGCACCCTTTAGTGCTTTATCTGATTAATTAACACTGTATCAAGGTAAAAGACAATAATCAAATTTCTGTAGAAAATAACAGTAATTTGTAATTTTATAAATAGCTCTTTTAAGATTACTATAAAATTACTACACAGCCTATCTCGCAAGTAGTTCAAATTTAGTCCCTTCTACTTATGGAAAAATGTTATTTAATACAAAGAGAGTTTCAACCGATTACATTTTTAAGAACTTGTCCCATAATTTACTGCATTTTGCTCTCTCTCTTTCATGGCTAAAGCAAAATTTTGGTGACTCCAGAACAGGCCATAAAAATATTTATAATTTAGTTAATTAAGGAACTAAATTGGAGCAATATGCTACATATATCTGTAACAGAAGCTTCATTTTGCAGGTGGTTCATATCTTCCAGGCACCATCTAGAAAAATCTTTTTGCATACAAACCTCAATCTGTTTTGTCATACTTCTCAAAATTTTAATCTTTGAAAAAAAGTGTAATTTTTTTGCTGATTAAATTCTAAAGATTTTATGAACAAAGAAACTTAAACTAGCTCAGTATAGCTATACTCTTAGCAGATAACTCATTCTTCTTTGGACAGGTGACTAGTGTACTAACAATACTCTGATCTTTTTTCTTTTCTCATAAAAAATTGGTGGCTGAAATGAGATTTAGAAGAATAGAACCACATTTGTGTATAGTCAAGCATAAATTCAGAGTATACATAAAGGACAATGACCATGGTAAAATTAAGTCTTCTTGGCTCCTTTGTACTGTGAATTAACGAATTTCTTTTATGCCTTAGGCAATATACACGTTTATGTCACTGTTATTAATTTCTACTGCATTTCCTATGAAGTGTTACTTTGTAACAACTTTAGGTATTCATGCTACAAATTCTGCATCTTAGGTAGTTTATTGAAGATTTATCTGTTTGATAGGGTTCTTTATTTTGTTTTCAGTGACAGAACAAATTCTTCTCTACCCATTAATTATCAAGAGTAAAGAAACTACAAAAAAAGGGAACTAAATTTAAAAAAATCTGTGTTTTACAGCTTTTCCACTCAGTTCCAGCAGTTCACAGACATCACTAAAGTGAATGAAGGAATTAATCTAATCTTAGACTAAAATCTAAACAACACAAAAGTATCAAATAATAATAAAGTGAAAAAATAATCCAGCTCAATATAAGTGCTAGCAGTTCAACCTTACACTTAGACAAACAGAAACATTTGTTTCTTTATAATATGACTTGGTCATCAAAGTATTGCATGGTTGATCAACTACAAACTGTGCACTGAGTCAAACCACAACAAATTTTTATCCTGCATTGACATCATTTTTGGTCATTCTTTATTTCTTTATGGCTACCCTGCTTTTATTCTTCTTGCCTATCTGTTTGATCCAAATTCATGCTGATAACATACGTATAGAACATTGTGGACTTCAAAGACACAGAAGTTTAACTGAAGAAATCTGTCATCAAATGGAAAACAAAGAATATGAAAAACTCTTTTTCACAAATAATGACATTGTGGATTCATTGTACAGTAAGAGTGGGAGTAAAAAAGTATAAGTGACCTGTGTGCAGCATGCACGTACTTTAGCAACAATTGCTATGCTTGTTGAATTTCTGGCTTATCTCAAACACCTGGATCTTTAAATCTATGGTTATTCTGGTGCTCTTTCCTTACATGATGTTAGGCTGCAGTTAGTCATCTAAGCTTATTAGTTAAAGTATTAAAAAGAAGTTTCCACTAACTCTGCTCCTGAAGTTTTGGAGTCATGGCTCTTTTCAGCTGATGGCAACTTATTTTTCTGCCAAATCAAGCTGGCACCTATTTGACTCTGTATATACTTGATCTTCTTTGTATCCAGTCTCTGGCTCTTACCGCCAAATCCCTGTAATTATTCAGATCTTATTCTTCTGTCCCTAAGCACATAGTGTTGACTGCAGCTGGAAATAAAAAATGGGGCCAGGGGACTTTTTTCTGATTTGTTTAGTTTGGGAGTTCTTACCTAAGCAGAGAAGCAAATTTAAATGAACTTTCGCTAACAATATTTGCATAAAACTGGTGCAAGATTGTCCATATTCACTTCCTCTTCAGTAAAGTCTAAGAGCTGTTCTCCTGTGTGTGAAATAGATTCCTTCAAGAAATGAACCAGAAGCACTTCCCTACGTTTGTCTCAGATGTGGTTCAGCCATTCTTGTGAAAGATAAAGACCTGGGCTTTCAGTTAGCTTTAGGTCGTGGGTATGGGGGGAATATATTTTACAGGAAACCAGAAAAAATCTAGCCTTAAATAAACAAACTGATCTGCACGTACCATTTATGGAGGTGGCTTGCACGAGCAGTTTTGGTCTACTTCTGTCACAGAATCACAGATTTGATTTTTGCCTATCTCCAGAGAAGGAGACTCCACACCCTCTCAGCGATGCTCTTCAGTCTCAGCCACCCACACAGTGAAGAAGTTCTTCCTCATGCTTGGTGAGACTTCCTGCATTCCAGTCAAACTGTGTATCAAGTCATATTATTTGGTAATGTAGTTGTTTCTCACTGTGAGAGGTGAAGAATATGGGAGAATCTCTCACACCAGAAACATCCACCTGGCTTCTGGCCATTGAACATTAAGGGAATTGCAATCTGCCCCACTCAGTTCTGCTGCTGGGAACTGCACAGAATCAAACCCAGGTGAAGAAGTAATATCAGTCTCTGCTTAGCATCCTTTATCACCCCAACCAGGAGAACTTTAAAACCAGCATCGCAATGGCATGTAATACCTTTTATTATCAATAGTAATTTACATTTATCTTGCATCACAGGGTACTGGATATTGGGGTATGAAATCCTGGAGATTTTCTAAAAATATTCTTCATCTTTTCATGAACTCTATTACTCATCTATGTTGCTTATAGTTCTTACTTTAACAAGACACACCTTATGGTGTAACTGATTAACATATTAGAAATTGGCTTAAGTGCCTAAACTATGTGAATTAAAAATTCCAAGCAGGGTTTCTCTCATACAAACTCTTCTAGAAATAAGCTGAGGATGATATTTAGTATTGAAAGGTCGTGAGATTTTTCTATATTTTAGATTCAATAGCAAATTATCTCTCTTATTTCAGTTTACAACTTTCTTCTTTTCTTTTTTTTATTTTAAAGAAATGTGTAATCTTCCCAAACATAAAACACCTTCCTGGGCTGCAGGCATCACGTGTGAGCTACTGTGCAAATGCTATGAACGGATAAACAGACAGATGATTCTCTCTCTCTGGGAAAACATACGGTGAAATCTAAAATGCATATCCTTTCAATTCAGTTTGACATTTAAAATATAAACAGATTTCAAATTACTTGAAAAACGTGCTCTGTGTGTGGCAATTGCCTTAAATTTTTTGATTAATTTGCCGTTTGATGCTTGTTCACAGGACTATTTATTAGTGACTTTAGCTCCTAGTTAATGCAGCATAGATATTCTAACTCCATGAGAGTTAGATTTGTGATGTGTGAAGATGAGCTAACCAGGGTTTACAGCTGCAAAGCCAAACACATATTCATGTCTGTCCCTCAGTTTTAACTAACATACTTTTGCCTCTGGCACTAGACGTTTTCCTTGTGAAGCCAAAGTACTTTGGCAGTCAGAAAAGTTCTGAGTGATAGCTGAAGAAAGCTTTGAGCGCTTCTTAAATTAGCTTTATAAACTCATAGCCAAAACAGAACTCACTAACTTTTAAAACAAAACAAAACAAAGTGTGTTTGACGTCCTCATAGGATGTTATTTTGTAATGTTAGTATTCAACAACTTTAAGTTTCGCCATTATGAAATAGTTTATCACCAAACACATTTCCAGTCAAATGGATTTGTCTCTTTTTCACATTTCAATTAAGTGACCAGATTTCTCGTGTTTCAATTTGTGTTCACTTTTCTATGTATTAGAAACACTTCTCACTTTCATATATTAGAAAAGCTAGAGTTAATTACAAATTTTAAAATAAATTTGACTTATATTAAAAACTCAACATTGTTGCTCATAGACAATATACTTTTAAGATGAACAAGTGAATTTTCTGTTCTTAGGACAGAAAAACACATGCCTTTTAAAACTCAAAGGAGCTTGTCAAAGTAATATGAATTACTGAGTGGGATTTAAAGAAAAAAAAGGTATAAGCTCAGGGTATGGTTTCAATTTCCAGAGAAAATTAATGGCAATTAGGTGCTTGATTCTTATATGTCATCGAAAAAACCCCTACTCATAGATTAAATTTTCATGGAAACTGAGAGAAAAAACCTCCACCCACAAACCAACACAAAAACTCCATTTGAATCACCTGTGAAGAGGTTAATAAAATCAGAAAAATCTAAAAAACCAAGGCATGTTAGTTTTGCCTTAATTAATTACCTTTATGTCCTCTTAGGTGCAAAGTTGCATTTGTTACCTCTGCCCAAATGTGGGCACCTGCTTCTCTCAGAGACTGGCCAGTACTGAGGGTCTGAAATGACCACCTACTCCAGCTCACAGCCAGCTCTCATACCCATACAAACCATCCCTTCTGCAAACCTCTAATGACACTTTTGTTCACTAGCCTTATTAACATAATAAGCAGTAATTAAGAGCACCTGTGTCTAACCAGATTTTAGCTTGGATTTGCTGCTTCTTGTCAGATTTTGTTAATTTATTTTAAACTCCCAGTTTAGCCTAATGAAAGCTATTACCTCTTCCTACAAAATGTTTGCATGACCTCTATCAGCCTTCTGTTCCACGGGTCAAAAGATCCAGTAGTTCAATTGCCCTTCACAGAATATATTTTCAAAACTTCCAAGGACTCATACTGTACCTTTAAAAAAAAAAAAAAACCCAAAAAAAAAAGCTGTCTTTCCTCACATGATTAAATTTGTTATCCATGCTTTAGAATTTACATACTGGGAAAACGGGCATGCATTGTCATTATAGTCTATGGTATGTCTATTTTTGTGGGCTAATTTCCAGCATAGCTACAGCAATCAATTTAGCCATGCTTATATAACTCCCCCCACACAGACAGTCAATCACTGAGTAAATCCAGCTGCCTTCCAGATTAATTACTTTACTTCTAAATAATAAAAGCACTTTTTTCGAAATAATTTTGACAGTGGGGAGTCATATTAGGATAGTTTAAAGTGGACTAATTATTCTGCCTCTTTTATGTCTGAAAATGTCTCCATGTAGACAAACCTTCAATTGATGCAATCTCCTTTGCATAGTCAGTCCCACAGTGGGAGCAGTGTCTCTCCTTCTGCTAGGGAGATCTCTTTCCCGTGTGATAGGTGTCTGTGAAGAGCATCTGCAGGAAGAACTACCAGAAAGAATAACCACAGCATGATTATGAAACACTGTGTTTTGATTTTCTGGTACTTATTTTTAACTCTCACTCCTTCAGCAGTTTCCCTGACTGATTTTCTTTCCCTTCTTGCTGCCTTATTTTTTTTTTTCAGTTTAATTTCCCCATTCACTTTAATTAAGCTCTCCCCAGGCTGACACACTTGCAAACTCTTATTTATTCATTTTAAAGTGAGCTGACTAACTAGCCAGAAATTTCCCAAACCTCTAAGCTCTCATTGAAGTCTTCTGTCAAACCCTTTCACTTTATTTTTAGTGGGACCGAGCTAGGCATAAATTGAAACAAAAGAAATAGGGGGAGGATGATTTACATTATATAAATAGAATAAACCTATTATTACATAGAAATAGAAATTATAGAATCAGTTGAAAGGTATGCACATATTTTTATTTAGATTACAGAAATCAGGAAGTCCCATTATTCACCAGTTACAACTATCAAATCCTCCTTGCTCTTTTCACTCCATCCTTCCATAGTCTAGAATTTACACAGATACCTAGTCTCAGTTTCTGCATAATTTCATAGAATCCTTCTTAACTTATTGAAGTATTTAATGTAAAATCACTTCATTTATCATTGTCCTTGGTATGTAAGGCAGTCATATGACTTCCTTATTGTGGTGAAAACATTTGAGTTAATATAAAGTTTTAAAC
>JACSVZ010000002.1:137034759-137244759 GCA_014706295.1 Lycocorax pyrrhopterus obiensis | reverse complement strand
GAAAAGCTAAATAAAGAGTAGTCATAACTTACATGTACTACTACTACTACTACTACTACTACTACTATTACTACCAATAATAATAATAATAATAACAATAATCGCAGTAGTAGTTTGGTTAAGCTATTTTTTTTCATAGGGGATATCATGCCACTGTATTTATCATTTATTTTAAGAATATAGAGGTTAGCCTTTCTTGATTAATTGATCAAGGCAAGTATGGAATTCCTTATTGCTGAAAACCATGTATTTGGACAATACTGTGTCCTAATGAAAGATCAAGACATATCTGTAGGCAAAGAAGGTATAGCAAGCAAGGTGTCCCACCTTTCTTTTTTTGAATATAAACATTGTACATAGGAGGGAATATAAAATAAAATTTATAATGTCAGTTTTTCATTAGACAATCTTAATCACTTGATCATTATTTATGAGCACTTTCCCTACAGCTGGAAGTTTCAGCTAAAAGAAAATCCTCTAAAATTTTGTTTTAGTTTTAGTCATTAGGTGACTGATTTTTACATAATGTGAAAGAACTTAGTTTCCAGATGTTTTCCAGACAAATAAAAAGTAAAATTACAAGCAGGAAGTGAAATTAGTGATATTTTTAACAAAAAGTTTGTTTGTTCCTTGCTCAGAAGTCATGTCTTTTCCTCTGGTTCTTGACCATCATGTATCATCAGTGCTAACTGATGAACCTTACTATCATTCCAGCCCATTGACATATTTCATTCTTTTTTTTCCAACAACAAAATGTGACAATATCAGCATGACTGTAAAGGTGTTTCATTCATAATAAGAGAATGCCTAGAAATCAGTAGAAATCTGTTTGGATGCCCAAATTCATGCCACTGAAATAGGTATACAGATAAGAGGTTAGAAGATGTTTGGTTAAGAAAGATAAAAAGACATTCGAGTAAAATCCACTGAACTATGCAGGAACTCAAAGACAAGAATCATGGGAAACATCAGAAAAAATTCCAGGATGGTATGAAATAGTCTCATGGTAATAAAGTAAAAGGAAATGTAGCTGCTGTAAAAGCTACAGAAGGTGCTCTCTCTCAAATCTAATGTCAGGAAATTACAGAGAAAGCCAGCAACCTGAGGCGATCAGAATTTTATCAGCAGCTCAGAGAAAAGAACACCAGCATGACAAGAATGACCTCTTCTTTCCTTTCATATAATGATATTTTTTGCTAAGATAGTGAAAAATTCTCTCACTGCAAGTGTATTTCAACAGAGATAACAGAGAGACTTTCCCTTAGAGCTTCTTAAACTCCACCACCTCCATGTGGCAGTAATGAACTTTTGAAACATATGAACAAATACCAGCCACTACAGAATTGACAGTGTGCATCTATGAAAAAATTGCTGACAAAGTCTGAGCAGCCAACAGCCTGTTCACCTTCAGAGAATAAAATTCTTATGAAAGCACTCCTGTGTCCAAAAATGAAAAATATGAAAAATTTCTCAGAAGATGAAAAATCAATGCCCATGGTGCCTGTGTAACAAAATGTAGGTATTATTCATGACATCACAGCCTTTTTCTGATCTGTCCCTAAGCAGTATGTTAGAGACATCACGAGGGAAATACAACTTTATCTAACAAAGGCACTGAATTGGGATTATCTGTAAGCAATTCTGTACGCTGAAGAGGATGGAATTTCTAAGCAGAAGTTTTCTGAGGTAATAGAAGTCAAATTAAAAAAAAAAAAAAGGAAATTGGAGAGTTAAAGACCTTGGAAAATGTCTTCACGTACATGTGTGTTTGTTCTAAGTAAATATATGTTATGTTTTTATGATTAATCTTACGTAATATGTTCATAAGTCTGTCAGAAACTATTAGCAGATGAAACAGGGTTCCTGCAAATATACAAAAGGTGAAAGTGCTGGGATAAGAAACCTTTAGAGTGAGGAACAGAGGCCAAAAATATCCTGAAGAGAAAGATCTGAAGTCAAGAATTGTGATGCAGTTCAGGGCCCAGATATGAATGGAAAGTTAAACAAATAGATTTTAGAAATGGTACAGATAACAGTTGTTAACAATGATAATTTCAATGCATTTACAAAATGGAAGATTGCTGTCAATCTTCTAAATATACTCTGCAACAAAAGCTTTGATTTTTTAAAAGATCTTCACATTGTTAATGCTTAGTAAGCAATTTTTATGTGTTATAGATTTTCAGATTTTCTAGCCAAAACAAAAAGTATGACAGAGCTTTAGTGGCCCTTTGAGTAAGTTATCTCACACTCCATCCAAACAAAAGTCATGTGTTTAAAAAAAAATCATTAAGTGATTAATGTAGCAAAAAAAGATATTTTGTATAATATTTCATCAATATGGTCTGATGTAGGAAATTAGGGGGATAAATGTCTTCAAGTATATTATGACCTATGAAGATTGATTATTTTGGCAATAATTTTAAAGTCTTTAAAATACTGTCTTAAATTCTTCAGTAGTGATAATTGGTCATTGCTTTAGAAAACTGGCTGCAGGGTATTACTCTAGCTATTCTGTCTCTGGTCATGCCCTCTAGCTCCTCCTAGATGGAGGCCCATGTAATTATGCAGAAAATGCATTTCTACCTACAGAAATTACATACAGGCTCACTAAGTGGATTGAAGTTAAATTTTAGCATTTCAGAAAGGAAGAGACCACCATCATAATCTGGAGTCATAGATTAGTGTTGTCATTTTGTAAATGATATTTCATATGTAAGGCAGAATGTATGGAATTTGACTTCTGAGTTTAGAATCAACTGGCAACAGAAGGAAGAAACTAATTTCCCCACATTTTTTTTTCCAGAATAAGCAATTTTGTAGGGGCTTTTTTTGTTTGTTTGTTTGTTTTCTCTGTAGTGTATAGTATTTGAAAGTGCTGTACACAGTTGAAGTTGTCCTCTGGAAGAGAGAGAAAGTCAGCAAACTACAGTTGTTCAGGCAACCAGTCAAGCACTTTGATAGGAGCTTATGGCACTTGCTTGGCCTGAATAATGAATCTAAAACTATTCCGAGTGTTTTGTCTGACATGATGTGCCTGACAAAGATGAAAAAAATTAGATAAAGATATTACTCCACTAGTCAGTCCAAATTATCTAGACTGTTATTCATCAGTACACAGGGTGATTTTAGAAATACTGTAAAAAAACCTCTGACAACCAATACTACTTCTGAGTAACTATACATTGGTGGAAGAAGGAACCATAATATTATAGTTTAAGGTGTTGAATGGTTTCTTGAACTCAACTATAGCTAAAAAGAAACAGTAATTGTTTATTTAAAATTCCCATGCCTTAGCAGAGGAAAGAGGCTTGGCAAGTACAGTAAGGGACAAATAAAACTTGTCATTTTTAAGCTAATGATAATACATGAGCTATGACAATCTTTTGAAACAGATCTGTGCTGGAGACAAAAAATTCCTACATTTACTGGTATGAAGATGATGCTGCTCTCTTTTGGCATACGGATGATGAACTAAATTTAGATTAGGAACAAAAAGTTTATGTAGTCTTGCACTTTTGAACAATGAAATAAATAATACATTTTATGTGTCTCCATGGTGCCTAATATTGTGCCAAGAATATATTAATTAGCATTAATTACTGTCACAATATCATTAGCATCAAGGCTCAGCTATTCAGAGCCTTTTCATAGCGATTTTATACACTGCATGTATCAACGTATGCAAGCATGAATGCGTATGTAGTATGTGCCACGCATGAAAATAAATAGAGGGACTGTACAAAATGCTTTCAATTAGCCCTGTGAAGGTCAGTGACTTTCCTTTCTTACCTCAACAGAATAATGTTACTCTTCCAATTATATGTAGAGCTTATCGTATCTCTCATTACTTGCAGGAATAATATTTAGAGAGAAAAGCTGGTGCTAGTTTCATCCAGTCCTCAGGGAGGTTAAATGAATCACTGTGCATGTTTATCTAACTCTTTATGAAATAACTCATCCCTTACTGTAGAGGGATCTAACGCTTAGACTTGATTTTATAGCTTTTGAGGGGATAAAGTTAAATAAGTTTAATCCTACTGTAAGTGTATTGCTATTTTAAGTAATCTGAGTTTCTACTAATCAACATATTCTTCATTAGGCATTTCTTTTTACTAAATTAAAACTCATTATCCAGTATTAGATTCATTATATAGAAATTTTACCTACAAAGATCTGAATACAATGCAATATTCTTCACAAGCTTCACAAAGCCATACAAAAATCACAGTTGTACTTTGCAATACACAGGTAGTGTGAATTATGAAGATTATAATTTTTAAATAGTAGACACTAATTCATGAAAGCAAGAATCAGTAACAGACAATTTTATATCTTGACTGCTGGAAGCACTATTTTGTAATGCTTTCAGTGAAGGTAGTACTTCATAATGCTTTCAAAGAGGACAGATTTAGAATCATCTCAAATTGTCTTACAAAGTTAATAGAAATTAACATTCTAGACCCAGAGAACCTAGCAGAGAAGCACAATGTCAGCAAAATGCCTAAACTGTCCAGTGTCTCTTAAGGTAAATTACTTACATGGTTGAGTTTTTTTACATGTAAGTGTAAGGTCACATAAGCATTCCACTTCTTTAAGTACTTTCACTTGCTTGTTGTCTTGATTCTAATACCTACTAGTTTTTGTCAGCTTACTTTAGAAAATGTTTGTACAAAGGACACTTAGAAAAAGAGGCTGTGCCCGAAGTTACTTTTCCATACTGTTTAAAGTTGCAGAATTTACTGTTAAATTAGTGCCTTTTCCCAAAGGGGTAACACTTCTCACCAAATGTATCAGCTGAAGACTTAGACAACTCTTCTAGACTGTACACATCTGTAACCTCTCCCTTTACCATAAGATTGCCTGGGAATAAAATAATAAATCAGACATTCAGCATTTACAATGAGATCATCATATTTTCCTATAGGCTTATAAATACACCTAAATACAACTTTAGGTGACTGACTGAATCAAATGTGTTATGGCAACAAAATGTTATCTATCTATCTATCTGTCTTTCCTAGGTTTCTTTTACTTTTTCGCCTCCTGTACAATTAAGAAACAAGTATATTTATTAACAATAAAATATAGTAAGAAATTGAGAAAGCCTAGGAAAACACATTATACTCAATTTTAGCAATGAGATTCATGTCTCTGAAATGTACTTGCAGTGTCAAATACTTTATTACTGAGATATTAAGTCAACAACAATGTACCAGCAGGAAATTTGACATACTGTATGACCAAGTTCAACAGTCAAACTGCCTTTGGGTGGACTGCAGGTACTCTGTTATATTAAACATACCAGGGGGTGTTTTCTGGCACTGAAATCACCTACCATTGGCCAGGTATAATTGATATATTACATTTCAGACTCTAAAAACTACTTTTACCTGCATGTACGATTTCCTAGGCCATGTTGATTCCCCAACCATGCCTGAGTTGTGGTCCACATTGTGTCAATGTGTCAATTAAATTTTTTTCTAAGAACTGTATAATATGGATAATGAGCTTCAGGAGTGTTCTGAGGTCCCAAACCTACAGAGCTGTTTCATAGTCACAGGTAGATCACTCAACCTTTTTTTTCCCCAAGTCTGTGCTGTGGCTAGCCATATGTGTAAAAATTTTGGTTTACATTTACTTTTTAATGAAAAACATAACAAAAAGAACCTCATATAATTTGCTACTTCTTTTGAGAATATGGTGTGTATGTTCTGTCATTGTGTTTAAGACCTACACAACAGGAATTCCATCAATTAATGCTTGTGTTTTATGTTTTGAGGATTTTTCCTGTCTTGTTTATTTCTTTACATTGCAGTAGTAATAGATATTTGAATAGCAAAAAAAATCAGATGAAGATTTGTAAGGAAAATCAGGATTTTAACCCCAACTGGCAACTAAGCCCCATGCAGCCACTTGTTCACGTATCCTCCAAATGGGATGGGAGAATGAATTGAAAGGGTAAAAGGGAAAGAAACTCATGGGTTGAGATAAAGACAATTTAATAGGTAAATCAAAAGCCACACACACAAGCAAAGCAAAACAAGGAATTCATTCCCCACTTCCCATGGGCAGGCAGGTGTTCAGTCATCCCCAGGAAAGCAGGGCTCCATCACATATAACTGTGACTTGGGAATACAAATGTCATCACACTGAACATCTCCACCTTCCTCCCCCAGCTTTATGTGCTGAGCATGATGCCATACGGTCTGGGATATCCCTTGGGTCGCTGGGATCAGCTGTCCTTTCTGTGTCCCCTCCCAACTGCTTGTGCACTCCCAGCCTCCTCACTGGTGGGGTGGGATGAGAGGCAGCAAAGGCTTTGGCTCTGTGTGAGCACTGCTCAGCAATAATGAAAACATCTCTGTATTATCAACACTGTGCTCAGCACAAATCCAAAACACAGCCCCATAATAGCTACTGTGAGGAAAATTAATGCTAGCCCATCCCAAACCAGCACAGACCTTAATCTTGTAAACTCACCTTAGAACTGTGATAGTCACTAATGATACAGTTTCAGCTACTTTTTTTGTGCAGCATTTTCAATTTTTTCTCACCTTCTTCTCCCATCACATCAAGTAAATTAGGACTGCAGGTTCATACAGTCTGCAGCATTATTCAGTTTTCATTTGTGTGACTCTCTAAGTGACAGCCCTTTAAAAATTGATCTTGACAGCTAAAGAGTGAACAAAGTAACTGATGTATAATATTGTGTGTTATTGATGGACAGATTCTCTTGACAGGTTGCAAGTGTTTAGGAATAGCCATCGAAAAAAAAAAAAAACCTAAGTAAGAAGCAGTCAGTTTCTATTTTAAAGAACATTAAGCATTCCTTACAATAATTTTATAGGTTGCATATCTAAGCTCACAGCTGACACTAAAAATAATGAGATTCTGGGTTCAGGCTCTCAAACTCCAAGAGATTTTCCAGACAAATAATTCTCAAAAAGATCTTCTCAGCAGCTGTGTAAGTAGTTGTTGTACATTATTCATCAGAACACTTAATGCTCTTTTAGAACTTTGATTCAAAAAATGTATAAACTTCTATCATTTTATTCTCAGCAGTCAGAAAAGAAAATGTTACAGAGAGCCCTGAATGCTTATAGAAGTTAATGGAAATCTCCTGCTGATTTCAGTGCCCTCTGGATCAGCCCATAAGTGTTCTCCAGTCCCCTTACAATTATTTTCTATGGCTCTGAAGTAAGCAAAGGTCCTACTGACTTTTAGTCACCAAGACATTGAGGCAACCAAATTGAGTATAAACTGCTTACAGTACTGTTTTGATGCTGATCTGTGTGTCCAGACTGAAAACAATGTGAACTGTGTGCATCTCCTTTTTAAAAAAAGAAAAGTGTACAAAGAAGTGCAGAACTTCACAAAGGTCACTTCAGCCTGATATGGCAGGTTACATATCCCTGAACAATAACTCAAACTGAATCCTATTAGTTTTAGTGACAGCACCACTGACAAGTCCCATAGAACACATCGGACAGGAACAGCTTCAGAGTGGCTGGCCCATTGATCCAGTGACTTGGACATAATTCTTAACTTCTGCATTCTCTGATTTTTGAAACTTTTGAAAAATGTAACTGCATCTTTTTAAAGTATTTACATTCTTGTAGTCATCAAAAACGAAACCTCGATTATGTATGCTGTTCTGCAAAGGCCAGTCCAAACAAGAGAAAGATATCTGACCTTGGTGTTTCCCTCCCCCTTACTAAAACATCTAAATAGCAGACAACACAAATTTACTCTCATTAAATATTTGATAAAATCCTCAGCCTCTTGAAGTAATTTTTTGCTTTATTTTTTAAAGATTATGAAGGACTGCTATGATTCAGTGTGATCTTATTACCATTTCTGACCTGTGTTAGCAGGTAAACCTTCCATTGGACCAGGAGCCTGAGGTTTGAGGCAGCTGAAATCTTCTCCTGTTCCTTCTGTTGAAAGAATTTTACCCATTCACACAAAAAATACTTTTCTATCTCAGCAGGAAAAGCCCTGGGCAACAGACAGGAAGCTGAGAAAAGATAGAATAAACCATTAAAAGACATTACTGTAGTTTAAATATGTCAAATTCAGCCATTAGCCAATGATGATAATGAGAAACAACAGAGTGCAGAATTTTGCCACTTATTGTTTAATGTGTGGGTGGTCTGTTCACTTTCACACACAGCTGCTTTGTAAGTAAGCTGGGTTTTGGGCTGGGCTGCAGCTGCTGAAACAAACGGTAGAATTTGGTTTTGGAGAAAAAAATATGTTGGTACTTCTAACAGCAGCTTTTAAACCCCATTCTCTGCTGTGTGTTCACCAGCTCAGTCCTCTTAAATAAGAGGCAGTGAAGCAAGGATAAAACCCAACAAACTGTATTGGTACAGGTTATAATTATGATCAGCTCATAAAAAAAAAAAAAAAGAAATATCACACTGCATATTGTATAGACTACACACCACTGTTTTAACACTCTTGGATCTTCAGATAAGTTTACATCCAAGAAACACATTTTTTTAGTCATAATTAGATCTGAATTATGTAAATAATTTAAAATAATCATGTGTGCTAAGTTGAGTATATTTTAAAGCATTATTTGCTGCAAGTCTTACATTTTCTCCCCCCCCCTTTTTTGGATAAGTGGATATTATTCATTTATGTGCACTGTAATTTTGTGTAAGGATATTTAGCTTTCTAATATATGACAAAATTTAGCCACTGAGGAAAATATCTCTGCCTCAAAAGAGCTGACTTCCCTCATTTTAATTTTTTTTGCTTTTCTAACGGTAAAAACAAAACAACAGATGGTATCTAAAAGACCTCATAACAATTATTAATATTCTGATACCTGGTTGTATCTTTTACAAATTCCATACAGTGACTGCTTACTCTGTGTTAAGAAGGGCTCTATCTATTGTAGCAGCCATTCAAAACTATGAGGTAAAAATGGTTAATTATTTAATTAGATCCATATTTCATTTAATAGTAATTTTACTTTGAGAAACTTCTTACCCATCAACATACATACAAATCAAAACAGAGGCCGACAAGCAGTCATGGTCTTTCTACCAGCCCTAAGATGAATCTTTTCTGAAGAAATTTTACTATGATTTTAAGCCATGTAGTCCCGTTGTCAAAGCAAAATGAGTAGTCATCTACTCAGACCAGCATATACATATAGATACAAAAGATATGCAAAGCTTCAGAAAGTTCATTTCTGTGCTTTGATATGCAGGGAAGAAAGGAAAAAAATCCATAACACTCCATCCACCCTCCCCAACAGAGGAGATCCAGAAGCTCTGCATGAAATGTTTCTGCTCCAGGGAAAACAATCTGGCTTCATCATGCCTAGTTGGAAAATGTTGTAATAACTTCCTTTTCTTTGAGGAAATTTCCATAATCCAGCTATAAGTTATTCAAAGAAAGAAACAGACATTATGCTACCATTTAAAACACTGCATGTTTACTAACCAGACTGAATTCCTTGAAATGAGCCCTTGCCTACATTTACATTTCCCTGTGGTGTCACACTACAGTAACACTGGAATCCCTGTAATTGCAGAAAACCATTTGATTTCAGCTTCTTTTGCTTAAACAGAATAAAAATATGTTTTCACTGTAAGTTTTGCTATGATTAAATGCATTTCAGAAGCTGGGTCTCTCAATATGATCCTGCAAGATTAAATAATTTCCCTTTGAGTACCCAAATTTTCACATTAATTACATTACTGAGGTATAAGCCTTAGTGTCATAGATCTTGGAAATCCCATTAGCTGATTTAGGTGACAAGTCAGTAGTATCTCAAAGTAGTTCAATGAATCTACGAATGTCAGTGTTTCTTAAGATAAGTACTGTCTGAATTTCCATATTAGCAGAGGACTAAAAGCAACAATGTCATTTGGGATAAAGCATATCAACGTATCTTTACTAAGGTTAATGAGTAGAAAGATGTGTAGTAAACCCATGGATCACTATAGATCAGCGTGAGATTTGTTATAACCGAATGAATTTCCGTTGTTTAGTTGGACGTTTTACATGGATGGCAAAAGCAGAAGCACATTCCATTTAGTTATGCTGTGATTAATAAAAAGCCTTTGCTCACACAAAATTTGCAAGAATTTGTACAGTATAATGCACAAAGTGTCCTGAAGATTCCTTGACAACAAACACACATTCCAGAGCTTTAAAACCTATCTTTCCTTTTTTTCTAATGTCCTACTTCTTATGGCCATACTTCCTATGGCCATACCTGACTGTGCTAAGCAGTACACATACTAACAGTAAAAAAATATTTCCCACCCCAGAGAACTTCAGATTTAAGTTCCTACATTAGACCAGTTTAAAAAAGTGCGGGAAACAATCTGCATTTTGAAATAAAATACAGATTTGTTGTTATTAGAATCGGGTCATCTGCTAGGCTAGATGAGACAAAGCTATGCTCAAAGTTCCTACAATAATAAAAATTTTATGAAATGTTATTGATATAAAAGATATATCTGATTTATATTATTAAAAACAAAGGGAATTCATTACAGACACACAACGTTCTCTTAACCCTTCTCTTTCAAGAGTATTGATGATACAGATCCTCGTGCTCCTGTGAAGAAACAAATAGAGAATATTTGTGAGCTCAGTGAGGTAACCATTTTTGATACTTTCTGTGCAATACAAGGAATTATCTTATTCCCATTCATCTACTCTCAAACAAGTAGACAGTCATAATCAAAAAAAAAAAAGAAGGATGTGAATAACCTGTCTGCAGACTGTATTTAGTATGACTCTTGTTAGTGTATAAAGTTACACGTTCTAGCAAAACCTACACTGAAAATTACGCACTTAACAATTGTTTGCATGGGCAGTTATTAAGTGTTCATTAGAGACTTGCCTCATACCACCAAGTTGGAACTGATTCTCTACAGTGAAAATCCACGTCAAAAATATACACTTTTTCTTATTACTGTTAGTTTTAATTATATACTTCTTGCAAGATCAAACCCTTCTTGTCTGGAAACCAAAAACAGCTACAAACTATGCCAAAGCCATTTCTACTGCCTTGCACAACCATGCAACAATTTACAGGATTCAAAGGCCTTTTAGTGAAAAGTAACTCTCAAATTATCAATTAAGCCCAGCTATTTTTTCTATTACAAATCCTATGAGATAAATCCTAAGTTCCACAGTTGAATGCCCAATATACTAGAACACATTTGGGCTCAGTCACCTCTTCAGTTAAGTGGGGAAATTAGTAATGGATGTATGTACCAGGGAGATCTGAAAGATGCTGAGCCAGATACAGGCTTTAGAAAACAGAGACCTAATCAACGTCAGACTGTATCTCATCTCAGACCATGGAATAAGATGCTTTAAAGAATTATCACAGCATTGAGGCCCTCTTCTTTAAAGATAAGTATACTGGCTTCAGCTCTACCTCATCACTCATGTTTGAAAGATGTCTTCTCCTTGGTATGACATTTATCAATCTGATCTTCTCTATTTCCTTCATAGAGGTTTTTGGGGTTTTTTTACAGCAAAAATAATTAAGAACATCCATCCTTTTCTTTTTAGTGTTTATGACCAAATATGTACCTATTGCTTCAGTCACTTAAATTCACAAAATGGCTAATGAGCATTTTCATTGTTCCTTTCACATGCAGAATTCCACCCTGCGGGGTTATTTTGCTATCTTTTCTTCTATAATAAGGATGCATTATAGCTTGGGCCAAATTGCCCTCAGGTCTGAAGAATCAAAACAAATTATTTCATCATTTTATTCAAACCACAGTATTGTGGAATTCTATATATTCTTAAAATGATACATCATCCTTCAAAAAGAATGATACAATTATGATTTCACTGAGATGCTAGGTTTTATGCCCATTGTCCTGCACAAAATTTTGTATAGAGCAGGTCCTGCTTAAAGAAAAAAAACTCTACTTTCTCCCCTCCATTCGATTTGTTGCATAAATATTGCTGAGTTGATAAAGAAGATACTCTCTATACACAGCAGTTTTGTAGCAATTCAGAATAATCTTTTCTGGATTTCAGTAAGTGTTCATGTAAGTAACAATGAACATAATTAACATTCCTTGTAGTATTGACGTATTGCCAGAACTTCTCTTTTCTGGATTAGACAACTAATTATTGTTCTTACAGGAAAGCAAATTAAAAAAAAAAAAAAAGAAAAATATTACTCAAGAGGGATTTCAAGTGTTTTTTTTAAAAGATTAGAAACTGACAGTTCTATAAAACTTTTTTTTTTTTTTTAATTTGAAAGGATAGCTAGTTAAAGTATTTAGTCTGTATCTGGACAGTAAAGAAGCAAACTTCTTTTTTTTCATGCAAGTTGAAGTGTTTGCTGAAATACTTAACAGCTGTATAGTCACACCAGCATCCATTATCTGATTGCTGTGGAAGATTATATATGTTTTTCTTTGTGATTCAAAAGCCAGAGGGTGGTTGAATTATTGCAGGAAGTTTTCTGTATGACATTTCAGAAACTCCATAGCAACTGTATTCAAGTCATGGCACCTGCACAACATGAAACTCTTCAGAGCTCTACTTTGGGTTCAAGGAAGGTATCATATAAAGTCATGATGACATGCACAGATTGTCAAAGGAAAATGTGTTGGTTATAAAAGTGTATTTAAAAGTATCTTGCAAGCCTAGCCACACGGAAATGATAAAACCATTCTTTTTCTGTAAATAACAATGAGAAGTGGCAATTCCTTTCATTACTTTCCCTGAACTGCAAGCATTGAAAAAACTTATTCACTAATATGTTATTAGAAAAGAGGTGACATGTACTCTTGTACCCAACAGCATTTCCAAGGCATCATTTTTACTTCTTTGTGAAAATTTATAAGTCTGTTACTGTTTTCCTCTAAGAAAAAACAAAAATAATCTTGCTGACATGTTTCTGCAAAACTTTGACCTTGTGGTTACATTAACTTATAAATTAAGTGTAATTTTCCTGACTAGTACTGGCTGCAGCCACCAAATATTACAAGTGTAGTAAGCATTATTATTTACAATATTTTACAGCAGCATATATATTTAAGGGCACACTGGAGATAATTTTGCACAAATTACTTCAGCCTGCTACTACTTTTCTTTCTCATTTTAAAAAGGGGACTAAAATTTCTTTTGCTTATAAAGATTATTTTTCCTGGTTTTAATTTTTGCTTTATCTGGAATGAGAATTTTTCCCACATATGCATTAAATCAAAAAAGAAAGCAATTATTTTAAAACGTAGTAAAAAAAATTGTCGAAACAAATGACATTATTTTATAACTGTTCAAATTTCTCACATGCCCTGGCATTGCAGTTTCTTTAGTTCTCTGGCTTTCAGCTTTTAAACTATTTAAAATATAAAAATTAAGCAGGAATAATAATAAAAATGGCACATTTCAGGTCACCATTTTTCTTAGTAACGAAGTCAACAAAGTAAAAAAGCCATTATGAGACTTGAAAAAGGGCATAACAATTTTTAAGCATACCACTCTTGTCCTTGCTTTTAGATTTACATTATCCAGGGTCCCAACCATGCACAAATCCAGAGTGGCAACATTCTGAATGGTAATACTTACATAAAGCAGTCTTCTATATGACCTATGATTAGGGGGTATAGGGCACATCAAATATGTGTGGCACACCTCAAACTGTAAATACAAACCACATAGAGACAAAACCTCAGCTTCTCCACTCTGTGATTTGAATAGTCTGGGTGAGCAGGGAAACGCAGCAATGCTGGTGTCTGCATTTCTCATTTGCTCACTTTGCCAGTAGCCATGCAAGTGACTCCCCAGCAGCCCCAAGCCACCTTATTCACTGTCCATGTGACACAGCCCCCAGTAAAGCACCTACATTTAAGCAAGCTCCATGTACCTCATCAGGTATGTCTTGCTTATGTCAGCATTAAGGCCCATGCAAATATTGAAAAAAAACATTTCAGAGACATTACAGGTATTTTTTTATTCAATGTCTATTTTTGGTCATGCCCTAAAAATTGGAGGCACTTCTTGAAGAAAAATGAAGTTAATTTAGGGCCCAGTGAGTATGAATATTACTAGTATTAAGACAAATAATTTTAATATTAATACAAATAATTTTGTTTCTCGAGTTCTCTGTGATGCTGTGGCACCTTTTTCTTCTCTTAAAAATTTAATGATTAATTTCTTTAGTAAATGCAGGTTTCAGCTAAGCTTCATTGACAATGTACTAATATAAACTAGGAGAATACAAAACTATTATTGTCCTAGATTACAATGTAAGATGCAATCAAAAGTATCTATTCTATTATAATCTTCACAAACTGTTAAAGCAGGTGGGGCAGCGCTTGTTATCTCCTACCATGACTCATCCCTGATAACTCCCACCGGGAAGCTATCTCTGTTTAAAGGTCTATCAAGAACCCACCCACACGACTCATAAAATTACATCGTCCTATTGTGCGATGCTCCGCCCAGGGGGAGGAGCCAAGATTTCCCACCTGGATATAATGTGGGGTTTGGAACACCACAGTCTGCCCTTACCTACTGGATTTCAGGAGGGCAAGAGCTACATAACAACCACTGGACAGTCAGTGGAGGACCTGTTCAGACTTTTCTGCAGGCTCACCTCTTCAACAGAACCACTTCAAAGAGGACTGCAGCCACCACCCTGCCCGGCAGGGTGTCAGGTTGTATCCTGATTCTGTTAGGTTAAGCCAGTGTTTCTGTATTATTGCCTTTTCGTATATACTAGTAAAGAACTGTTATTCCTATTTCTCTTATAATTGCCTGAAAGCCCCTTCATTTCAAAATTATAATAATTTGGAGGGAAGTGGGTTACATTTTCCATTCCAAGGGAGGCTCCAGCCCTCCTTAGCAGACACCTGTCTTTCAAACCAAGACAATTATGTAAAAAAATGAGTGAATATTAAAAACATTTTATTCTTTAATGTGATTTCTGTGATTTCCTCACTTCTTGATCTGTTTACTACTCAGTTATTGTCAGTGCCCAATGAAGGTGTTGGAAACTGTACTTTTAATAATACCCTGGGTGGAAGACATCTACCATTTCAGACTTGGATCTTTACTGATAGCTTCTTTCTACTAATGTATGAAAGAATCAGACCAACTATACATGAAGAAATAAGTGATGTTTTATTACCACTCATTTGGAGCTGTACGGCACTCCACTGTGTGCATAAGAAGCATTTCCAAAACCTGCTTTTCAAAGAATTTTAACCTTTACAAACTGATGTTATATCAAATTCTGTCACTCTTGAAGTGTTCTTTTCTTGCTCTGACAGATCTTACTTGCTTATCCAGTGCAATACTGAATTCTAATCAGGGGATCTGAGAAAAAGAACTGCAGAAATGGTGCTTTCAAAGAAAAGATGATGCTAGGAACTTTGAGGTTTAATTTAATTCCTTAGAGTTAGAGCTTTTACTAAACAATGTTACAGACAAACTTGTATACCACCAAGTAGTGAATCATTTAGAAAATGAGAAAGTTTGGCATTACAGCACACTTTAACATTCATAAATGGAAATATTTTCTCAGGTAAAGGCCCAAAACCTCTATTTTTGTTTAGCTTGTTCCATACACAGAAGTGAGTGTTCTGCTGAATTCCAGTAATTTTTCTTCTCTATCACCTCTCCTTCAGTACAACTCAGGTACTTTTCAGTTCTGATGTTATAAAGTGCTGAAAGTCCTCTCAAAATCAATCTGTTGTAAGCACTAAGCCATATATCTTTGCATCAAGGTTCACATATGAAAGAGAGTCAGCCAGGCAGCAGAACTATATAGTGTGTGTGATAGAATATCTGAAGGTAAAGAACAAGTCCCAGTTTGTTTTGAAGTTCAGAATAAGGATAAATAATGGAAACATTTATGCTTTCACCGATTATAGCAGGAGATTCATTCACTGAATACCCAAACAGAAGCTGACATGAAGAGGGCTACCACAGTAAACATTAACATTGTCATAAAAAAAAAGTATTATCTAGAGATTTATGTTGTATGTACTTCATACATAATGCATAATCCATGTGTCAGACTTATTCTCACATTCTTATACACCTTCCAGAGGAAAATATTCTCAAGTACTTCCACAAGAGACATTAAGCTTTTTAATATTTTGAAACTCAAAATACAGTTTCCTTAATCATTAATTACCATCTTTCAGACCATGATCGTCTTACGTGTGTAGTTATCTACAGTTCTTAATTGTGTTTTTAGAAATTGTTTTCTTTCACATCCACATATGCCTCAGACTTGGCCAGGCTGAGCCGAATTCATACCAAGTCTTCTTTTTAGGTATCTGAAATGTGCAGTTGCTTCACCTTTCACATCGAATACATCCACGTCAGATAAAGCAGTGATATTTCTCTTTGAGAAGGATGGAAAAAGGAGGGTCCAGGATGCTCGGGGCTATGGGGTGGGCTGTCAGTGGGATTATGCCAGCTGATGAGGAAATGTGCAGGGGAAGGAGATGAGGGAGAAACAAAACAGGTATATAAGGGGCTGGTGACATGAAAAATGTGAATGGTCCTTATGCCTGCCTGACCGAACCCTGCACCTGATCAATGCAATCTGTCCTGTCTTCCCAGTAGCTATTTTCTCAGCTCTCTCTCTGCAAAATCTCTCTCCATTCAATATATGTGAGTGCACGTGTCCTTTTGCTAGCAAGTACCACGCTGTACCTGCCAGGGAGTAGGGGACTTGTGGGATGAGCAAGAGGGTCTGGGATGCTGGCAGTGCAATTGTAAAATTGTATGTGTGCCCACACTAGTGAGCCCAAGAGGCTGCCTGTGCTGGTGCTGTAAGTGAGTCCAGTGTGTAGGTGCTGTTGAAGGCACTGCTGTGGCAGTCTGTGTGACCAACCATGTCGGTGTCCCCTGGTGTGTCTCTGGGTCATCAGCTCAGCTTTGCTAATGGTCCACCCTGCAAAGGGCAGAGTGACAACTGAATCCTCCAGCCTGGGTCTCCGGACATCTGGGCAGGAAGGTCCTGAGCTGAGGCTGCCAGAGGAGACAACAACTTTTACTGTCACATAGCAGAAATTATTTTGCCTTTTTAGACTTGATGGTCCCTGAAATGCCTATATTTTCCCATGCAGAGGAAATCTAAGGAGAGGTAGGTTCCCCAGGCAATTAGACATTAAAATGTCACCCAGAGATTAATGTTCGTGGAATTTGTTTTCCTTGTATTCTGTAAAAAAGGTGTTAATTTTCAGCTTGATCCTCTTTTATGTAAATGGAATTTTTCTTACAACCCAAGAGGCTGTTCTCGCATTTCCTTGGCTCTTTTCCTACTCTATGCCAGTCTTTGAAAAATAGCAGCATTTGTACAAAGAAGGTTTACTTGAAACTTTTTTTATTTGACTTGAAATTAATTCAGATAACCTATTATAGGGATTTAGTTTTATATGATGGTGCATTTTTCATAATGTAAGAAATTGTAATAAATGAGGAAAAGTAACTAAATTTTTGCTGTTTATCTAAGAGAGAAGAAAAGTTTCACATAGGCTTTTCACTCCTTTTCCCCCTCTAAGCATTAAAATGTCACTCATCATAATTTATTTCATGTATTTTTCTAATTCAAATGAAATTTGAATTTAAATAATATGAAATTCAAGTTCATTCAAAAATGAAAACAGGCTTTTTATTGATAGTATGATAGTATGCTTTCATTAAAATTACAGATTCTGACAATGATTCACACATCCTTTTACATTTTCATGTCATTTTGGGCATCTTTGGGAAGATAACACTACACTCTGTGAAAACTAATGTGACGAGTTTTTAGCTCAGTTCAGTGCAGATCGGCTTCGTGTTTCCTCATGATTTGCCACCTCTTTTATATAAAGAAAGGTATTAGAAAAAATCAGCATGGAAAGAAAAGAATATTAAAGAAAAGAATATAAAGGGAAGCATGCATTTTTTGTAATTACTATAGAGAGACTGAAGGCAAAAATTATAATTTTCAGGTATTAAATAGATGACAGACGACTTTGGCAACAAACTATATACAGTCCTAAAGTTAAAGGTATACATCAATTAAAAATGCTAAAGAAATACGAAAGACCTAAAGAGTAAAAACTGATATGAGTATTTAGGATGTGGTAGAAAATGAGGAAAACTTAAAAACAGGAGGTGAAGACTGACAGATGAAAACCAGGAGTTCTTCAGAAGAATAACTTTTGTATTCTGAGGCTTAAAACGGGTTCTTAGCCCTGCAGGCTACGCTGCTTCTGAAGGCTTCTCCAGATGCATTATGTTGGTAGGTAAAACCTATGAACTTCTTGTCTAGAACATCAAGCCCACCTGGACTCTGTGTGTGTGTTTATGTGGAACAAAGAGAAGAAGAGAGAGAGAAAGAAACAGTTTACATTACATGTAAAAGCAAAAGGCAAAATGTTAATACAATAATGTTGAAGGGAAATTACTGTGTATGGGAAACAAATATAAAAAATTAATTATAGAAGAGGGGAAGAATTTGATGTTTTTATGGTTTTTGCAGACTTGTACCAAGCTTGTTTAGATCTGGAGCTGAAATTGCATTTTAGTTTCTGTAAGCCACCTGTCTTACCACCTAAATTCATTTCAACGTTTAACTGCAAAGATTATTTTCATTTCTTTAGAAAAGTAACATCTTTTTATTGATTGTAATCTAGATCTTTCTGAGGTTAGTTTTTGTTAAAAGGACAGAAAACTGTCCTTAAAAAGCTTTTGCAACCTACATGTTGGAAGAATATATGTTTAAATTAATAGAATTTGTTTCTAGAGACATGAAAAAGACATCACGCATAATTGCAAGATTAACTGGGTGGTTGCATTCAACAATGAGAAATTCCATAGTATCATCATCATTGAACTACTCTTAAGCAGTAATTTTCATTAAATTTTGTAATGAGCTTGTTAAACATAAAATCAACACAAAATAAATACCAAATATACTCTGTGAGTTTTCAATGAAAAATTATGAGGTGCTCTATGTATGTATTAGGATAGTTCCAGGAATATATTATGCATGTTGTAATACTTCAGATGTTCACAGAATATCATATTTGAAATGAAAGCTGAATCAGAGGAGACAAAATCTAGATATATGTTGCATTTCTTTAGCAAAGTTATAAACTGAGGGTTTGACCATGTGACTTGAAGATTTATTATTCAAATAGAGGAGTATTTCTTATCTCTCTCACAAACTCATGTCAAAAATGTTAAGAGAATAATAAAGTTACGAAGTTGAGAACACCAGAAAAAGGAATTTAAATAATTAAGCTACTTCTAGAAGTACGGCATATGTTGCATTATTTGTACCAACCTTTTTTTGAATACAGTGATCAACTTGAGACCACAGACTGCTGAACATCTCCAGCCAAATTAGCCAAGGGATTTGTTAGTCTTCCAGTTTTATGTCTTAACTACAAGTGACAGTGCACCGGAGGAGCAAGATGGATAAAATAACTACATAATTATACCATGTAAAGTGTGTCAGTGTGCAAATGCTGTCATAAAAAAGGATCGAATTAAGAGTGTACATGTTTTTCAGAGCAGAGAATGAAAGAGCTGAAATTAGGATAGCAAAAAAAAAAAAAAAAACAACAGCTTTTTTTCCAGAGGTTTTAGAAACAACATAATTGTACTAATTTCTGAAATATGGAAGTTTGGGAAAGTCAAAGGATAGATACAAATTACATTCTTATACTAACTGATCTCTTATTTTTACCTGTTTACTTTTTCAATAATTTTGAAAATAAACGCCAAAATTCCATAAAAAACAGTTGAAGTAACTTCTAAAAAATGATATTATCCAGATAGTTTTTGAAAATTATCCAGATATGTTGAAAAAATTTCTATTTAGGAAAAACAAACACAAAAAAGATCAGAGGAAATGTCTTTTTTCATTTTTAAAATTTGTTAACATGATTAACAGTTGCCATGAAAAATACGGACTTCTAACACAGAATCTTCTTCCAAGAAAATGATGGGAATTACCATAGTTTCATTTGATATAAAAATCAAATGAAGGTTGCAGTTGTGAACTTATTTGAAATAACAAACCACAAAGAAAATTGAACTGTAGGGGTACCTTTTGTCTAGATTTCAGTTCACACTTTGCTGATTGTTTCCTCAATTCAAAGGCATTAATTTATAGGGCAAAGCCTCTTAAATCTCTATAAGAATGTGTCTGTTGCAAGTACAGGAATAATATAAACAGCTCCTGTGGTGCTGCTCATCAGCCTTTTTGAAGATTTCATCAGTATTTCAGAAGACGTTTATATCATCTGAATCTACATATCTTACTGCCAGACTGCTGTACTTTTCTACTCTAGATCAGTAAGAAGACTGGTTCCCAAAGCAGTTCTTAATGAGCAACGAGAGTGAAGTCTCTGAATGCTAACTCGGGTCTGACTATGATCAGTCCTTTTACGCAAATTACTTTATGCGCCTATGTCTTTCACGTTTTCAAACCATTGGCCCTCCAAGAACAAACATGACTTTATGAAAACAAACATTAAATTCTTAAATGTATTGTGTTTTCATAGACTTCTTTCACCTTCTACATATCTACCCAAAATCATGACTGCTTCATCTGGGAAGTTCTATGATGGTGCTGAAATATAATTGTTGATTCTAAGTGAGTAACTTCCATGATCTTTTGTTTGTTCAAATTAGAACTAGATCCGTGTGAATCTGAAAAGCTTGCTTATCTCTGCTTATAGTCACTTGTGATGTATCATGAAAATTCAGGGATATAATAAGAATTTAGTTACTTTATTCCAAGTTCCCATAATCTTATTGGGATGACTTCTGGTAAAATTAGTGCAAAAGTGATTTATTTTTCTTTAAATGTAGCTTGTACAGTCCTATTTTGTTTTATTTTTGTTTTTCTCACTTCACAGCTGTGTTGATAAAAAATGGGTTTGGTGATTTGTAATCCTGCAGAATTTCTTGCTTGGAGGGAAAAGCAGTAAATACTATTCTGAATCTTTAGTACTTGCTTGCTTTGAAGTTAAAGGCCTCAGTAAATCTTTGTGAAAGTAGCCAGGACTCCAGGTTTTCACTATATCAAGAATTGCCTAGCCAACAAGCTAGGCAGGACTCTTAGAAATGTATTTCTAGCCTCTTTGGAAAGTTAAAGTTGAAGTGAGAGTTACTGCTAAGTCAGTCATGTTCAGTTGTCTGTAAGCCACAACTGACTTAATTCTCTGTTTCACTCAGAGCAGATCACATGATCTAACACCACACATTTCTCTCATTGAAGGACCATGGCACATGTTCATAAAATACAGCTTGAACTTGTGTAACAGTTCCCTGACTTAGCTTTCCTTTAGATCTTCAGAAAAGTCTAAGGGGTTGCAAGAACAATATGTTCAGACTTAAGCTTTTAACAGGGCAAGTGTCAGAGGTATGTGGAGTGCCCAGATTATCACCGAATCACAGAATTACCAGGTTGGAAGAGACCTCTAAGATCATCGAGTCCAACCCATGCCCTAACACCTCAACTAAACCACGGCACCAAGTGCCACCTCCAATCTTTTTTAAACACATCCGAGGATGGTGATTCTACCACCTCTCCAGGCAGACAATTCCAATACTTCACCACTCTTTCAGTGAAAAACTTTTTCCTAATATCCAACCTGTATTTCCCTTGGCACAGCTGGAGACTGTGTCCTCTCGTTCTGTCAGTTGCTGCCTGGAGAAAGAGACCAACCCCCACCCGACTACAACCACCCTTCAGGTAGTTGTAGAGAGTGATAAGGTCACCTCTGAGTCTCCTTTTCTCCAGGATAAACAACCCCAGCTCCCTCAGTCATTCATCATAGGGTTCCTTCACCACCCTTGTTGCCCTCCTCTGGATGGGTTCAAGCATCTCAACATCTTTCCTGAACTGAGGGGCCCAGAACTGGACACGGTACTTGAGGTGCAGCCTCACCAGTGCCAAGTACAGGGGAAGAATGACTTCCCTGGTCCTGCTGGCCACACTGTTTCTGACATAGGCCAGGATGCCATTGGCCTTCCTGGCCACCAGGGCACACTGCTGGCTCATGTTCAATCGGCTGTCGACCAGTACCCCCAGGTCCTTTTCTGCCTGGGCATTGTCCAGCCACACCGCCCCCAGCCTATAGCGATGCAGGGGGTTATTGTGGCCAAAATGCAGGACTCGGCACTTGGACTTATTAAACTTCATCCTATTGGACTCTGCCCATCCATCCAACTGTTCCAGATCTCTCTGCAGAGCCCTCCTACATTCCAACTGATCAACACACACTCCCAGCTTAGCATCATCTGCAAATTTACTAATGAAAGACTCAATACCCTCATCCATGTAATCAATAAAAATATTGAACAGAACTGGCCCCAGCATAGACCCCTGAGGGACACCACTATTGACTGGCCACCAGCTGGATGCAGCACCATTCACCACTGCTCTCTGGGCCCAGCCATTCAGCCAGTTCTTAACCCAGCAAAGAGTGCTCCTGTCCAAGGTGTGGGCTGCCAGCTTTTCCAGGAGTATGCTGTGGGAGACAGTGTCAAAGGCCTTGCTGAAGTCCAAATAGACAACATCTGTGGTAGCCGATGTTAAAGTGCCCAAAAGGCTTTTTGCAGGTTGTATGGTTCTGTTAAGTTAATGTATTCCAGTTTGAATCTCCCAGTTGGCTGCTGGCCTTGGCCCCTCGCCACTCCCCTGGGGCTCTCCCATTGGTCCCTGCTCCCTGATCCCACCTTTCCCCCAGTAAAAACCCTAAGTGAGTCATTGTCCTCCTATTTGCTGGTCTACTCTACTTTGAGAGTGAGGATGGAATAAACTCGCCTGTCGGAATGAAGGCAAAGCAAATTCCCTTCCTGTCTCTTTGCTACTGAACTGTAATACTGAACCTGCCTGTGCATCTATGGAGCCAGGCAGGAACAGTATTAAACATCCACAGCCCTTCCTGCATCCACCAGGCAGGTCACCTGGTCATAGAAGGAAATCAGTCTGGTCAAATACGACCCACCCCTCCTAAACCCGTGCTGGCTGGATCTGATCCCCTGTCCATCCTGTAGGTGCTGCATGATGGCACTCAATATAAACTGCTCCATTACCTTACCAGGTACTGAGGTCAGACTGACTGGCCTGTAATTTCCAGGATCCTCCTTCTTACCCTTCTTGTGAATGGGCGTCACATTGGCCAGCTTCCAGTCATCTGGGACCTCACCAGTGAGCCAGGACTGTTGGCAAACAATGGAGAGCGGCTTCGCAAGCTCATCTGCCAGCTCTCTCATCACCCTGGGATGGATCCCATCTGGTCCCATAGATTTATGAACATCCAAGCAGCTCAGCAGTTCTCTGACTGCTTCCTCCTGGACAACAGCGGGACCATCCTGCTCCCTGACACCATCTACGAGCCCAGGAGGACAGCTGTCCTGAGGACAAGCCATCTTCCCACTAAAGACTGAGGCAAAGAAGGCGTTAAACACTTCCGCCTTCTCCCCATCTGTAGTTACTAAGTTCCGTCCTGCATCCAGTAGAGAACAGAGGTTGGTCTTACCCTTCCTTTTGCCATTAATATATTTGTAAAAGCATTTTTTATTATCCTTTGCAAGAGTTGCCAAGTTAAGTTCTAGCTGAGCTTTGGCCTCTAATTTTTCTCCTACAAGCCCTAGCAACCCCCTTAAATACTTCCCGAGAGACCTGACCCTCCCTCCAAAGACGATATATCCTGTTTTTATTGCTAAGTTCCTTCAAAACGTCCTTGCCCATCCAGGCTGGATGTTTGCCTCATCTTTGCATCGACTCATCTTTCGGCACACAGAGACAGTCCGTTCCTGTGCCCTCAAGATCTCTGTTTTGAATTGTTTTGATTATACCACAGGTGGTGGTTTTATGAAGCTATTAGGGCTGTTAGGCAGTTGCCATCTTGTATAAGCAGGAATGCAGTACACACTGTGAAAAAGAGAAAACAACTGGGCAAGGGCACAGATATTTTAAAGTTCCTGGAGGGAAAAAAAGAAAAAGAATTTTGTGAAATGCTTCAGAAATCCTCAAACTCTGATGATAAGAGCACATACTCAAGCAGCAGCTTCTTGACAAACTGTGATAAGCACAAAACCTCTATTTACTGTGTATTGAACCTACTCATTTGAGATACTCACCTGTCAGTGTACAACGTGCAAGAAGGCAGAACAGAAAGGAGTTCCAAGAAGGAAAATCTTATGTTTAATTTTCTGTCAAGGGGATTATGTAGTCTACTTCTTTTCTTGTTTTTGCCTAGCAATAGCTATGTATACTACCAGGAGATTCCAGAAAATTTACTTTGATTAATGCAGGATCAACAAAAAGAACTGAGAGAAGTGTGCATTTCTCTCATTTGATAGGATTATAACAAAAGCAGGTCTACTTGTTTATTTTCAGTATCACATTTTAAAGATCACTTTAATTCAACACCTTCAGCTGGGCAAAGCACATAATAAACAACAAAAGAAAAGGCCCATTTTATACTTAGAGGCAAAAATGAAAAGTAAAAATTGATTACATAAATTCATGAAAGAATAGATATAACCAATGAAGTCCCATTGATTAAAAATGGGGTTGCACTCATTCTTCATGCAGCATGACTAGCAGATAACATATCTGCTAGTACCTCTATATATAGGTATATATATATCTTTCTGAAATAAAATGGGAGAAGAGAAAAATTGCAAGAGGACTGAAGAAGAGATGTGGTGAGAAAGGAAACATCTTTGGAGATAGATATTTACCTCTATATTGAAAAAAAATAATTAAAATACCTTTTCATGCCTTCAGTGTCAGTGACCTGAGAAGAGACGACTAAAAATGAGAGAGAAATCAGCAAATTCAACAGACACCTGCTGAACAGGTTTGATCTCCCAGAATAAGTTAAATATCTAAGATTTTTAATGGCAACACCTTTAAGTAATCTTAGAAACTCAGGATGACTCACCATCTCCTTGGTAACAGCTTAAACAATTTCCAATCTGTTTGCCTAAAGTATAACTCCTAGATGACCTGAAGTATAGACCTAAATTAACAATTTATTCCTATTTGCAAACTTGAAGGTCAAGGAAAGATATGTATTTTTTTTTATTATATATTCTTCTGTCTCATGTAATTTGATAACAGCTTACCATTAAAGCTATGTGGAAGTTTCAAAGTCAAGTCCAAAGGAGAGGGGAGAGGTGAATCTATCCTCTTACAGTGAGTGTGAAATTTGCTCAGAACTGTTGAAGAAATTAGTATCCTTAAAGAAACAGCACCTTGAAGCAGCAGTCATCTCATTTGCATTAGCAGGAAAGCAAAATCACATCCTTGTTCTGAACCCTCAGAAACTTATTTTTGAGATAACTCAACATTTTCAGGGGCAATCTATCAAGGAATAATTTAATTACGAGTTTTAATTTTATATCTGGGTTTTCTTGACTACCCATTGTCAAATTGCAATATGATCCCAAATATTATGACAATAAATTTCCAGCAAAGAAATATATTTATTTGCCTAATGAAAAATTGAAGTAAAAAGAAATCTGCTCAAATAATATAACTTACACATAACGACAGTAAAAACTAAGAAAAAAATCTCTATTCAATTCTTATATCTACTATTAAAATATCCAACTGAACTACTGGGTGTCATTTACCTGATTTTTAAATTATTAGATAAATTGCATAATTTTTCCTGCAAACTGCAATTTAAATGACAACTGAAATTGCAGGTCATTTTCCCAAATGTTATAAAGTTTTACATGTAATTGTAACACCCTCTTCTGAAGTAATAAAGTTACTTTAAAAATTATTCTTTGATTTTAAAAAGACCTTTTAAAATCATGAAGGTAATGTTAAATCTGTTTCCAGTACTGCAACATGAGTTATCTTAGGAGTGCTACATAACATAAGATGTTTTCACATTCTCAAAAACTTGAAGGTCTTTTGCTTTTTCTAATTGCATATTTAGTGGACCTGTGCAGAATCCCAGTAATTAGGGGATTTATTTGTCATGTGGGAGGCTGAGAATAAAAACCGTGTTCTAATTAGCATACAATTATTTATGCAAAGTGAATCAGGTCTAGAAGGAGTAGTACCTTAGCAGGAATAGCAAATACACTGGTAGTGACCTGAACATTGAAGAATGGTAGAACAAGAAACTCAATCATTTTCTTTATCATCCAAAAATTGTGTAAAAATTATTTACATTATTTTAATTCCACAAAAAACTTAAGATTTTTTCCCCTGCTTTTTCTATGTTAACTCAAATTCTACCCCGATCTTACTAAAGACAGTAAGGTATGTTGTTATGAGGAGTTTTAATTCCTAATGTAACATATAATCCTTTGAAAAAAACAATCACATAACAGTTCCCAGGACCCAGGAGGTACCGTTTTCCACTACAGCCTCTACAGAAATGAGAAAATACGTCTCTACAAATGTAGAACTCTTCTTCTAGACTGGAACTATGGTACTTTGAGGTTTCCCTTCTTTCCAAAAATGTCTTGTGGATAGCCTTTGAGGATTCTGTGAAACTTATTTAGGCTTTGCAAATTTTTGGCTTCTCTTCACGCTGGTATTAATCTGCTGCAGGTCATTCAACTGCCACAACTCTTAAAATCCCAGAAATATTTATATATCCTTGTCAGGAAGTGACAATTCTACAATTTCCTGGAAATATCTTTAAACTTAAACTGGAACATACTGTGTACACAGCCGGTTTTCTACATCTCAATCACAATAACTGTGATTGTGTGTACAGTAACTGTGTACATCTGTGTGTAACTTATGTACAGCAAATCTTGTCACAGCTCTGCCAGAAATCAGAAAATAACAATTTCATTCTGACCAAGGTTTATGAGCCAAAGTAACACCCATATGATTTGTGTCACTCCAACATTTAACAGCATTTTCACTCCTCTAATTTTGATGTAAGAAAATGTTCCCTTGTAGTTTTCTTCTTATGACTGAAACAGTTTAAGCTGTAGAACATTCCTGAGTGTCTTTTAAGGCTATGAAAAATATTTAAATATTAATAAGAGGTCTGAAGTAGTTCATTTTGGTCAAAAACTGATGAATTATCATTTTATTTTTTAATGGTGGAAAAAAATAATAATTCCTTTCAAGCTTTTATTGAGACAGACCTTGAGGTAGGACTCTTCTTTCTGCTTATACCAGATGCTTATTTCTTGTACAAAAGAATCAATTTTCATGATTTTTTTTTTTAGTGTTTATTGTTTCTTTTGCTTCATTATTCTCATAGCATCCAGCTGTGCTATTCACATACAGAATATTTTTTCTCAAAGCACTGTGCAGGTATAGAGCGCAAAGAGATCTGTAGACTTTATTAAAGTCTTAACTTTTTCAAACTTTTTAGAGAAAACAGAATAAATATTCACTAAAATTATACAAAGGAGTACAAGGAAAACTGCAACAGTAGTGGTTCAAAGAATAGGCTGCAGCAAAGGAAAAGTTCATGGAAGACTTTGGAAGAGAAATATGAATTACTTTGATGGATGGCTATCCGATCTATGACAGAGAGCACAAAAATACTGGTTTGAAAATCTATTTCTTGCAAGGGATGATGACAGTTTGTATTGTAGGTGGCCAGTTAATTAAGGCAAAGAAAACATTAGCAATGGGTTAGATCAAACTTTCTTCTCAGGTTTAAAGTCTTCTTTGAAGTAAAACTGGTTTATAGATTATCAGTGCTGAAATACTTACTACATTATGATGTGTGTAATTATTTTGATGGTGTCAGAAACTGAAAGGAAGCTCTTTCAATACAACATTCCCATAAGAAGGTGTAAATTCCTACCGTCTATTTCCTGTAGACTTCCATCAACAGCGTATAGAGTGAGCAATAACTTTCCAAAGAGTAAGTCTGAAAATATGAGTTAGGAGCCAATTTACTTCATTTATTTATACAGAGGCCCTAAAATAGGATGCCATATTCAGGATGGACATCAGAATGAGTGAGATTTTGAGAAAGATGGCACTTATGCTATGTGAAGAAGAAAACTCTTAAATCATTGACCTAGAAGCCATATTTCCTGACATCCTGTCTGGAACTATAAATTCAACTCTATCTGATTAAAAAGAAGGAAGGCCCAGACTTACCTCTGGTCATGGTTTTTTGCTTTGAGCAGTGGTCTGAAAGGGAAATAATATAAAAAGGAACAAACTCACTTTCTTAGGGGCTATGTTATTTCATAGCTTAGTTATTTCATATTTCGCTATCTATTTTAATATTTGGGCTTTCATTCATTTATTTTTATTCCAAACTTCATGATAATGTTTGAGATTATAAAATACCTGCAATGCACTTTAGAAATGTTAATTATATGCAGACTGTGTACAAACAGGTTTGGAAGTGCAATAGAAGAATACTTAATACAGGGTATCACTGATTGAGTTTTGTATGCATTTGCAGAAGTAATGCAAACCCATGTTCCCTTAATAAAGCATTAAGATTCTGATTTAAATAAGCACATACTGGGCCTCTATAAGCATCAAAAATTATTGTCCTTAATTCATAAATACATATTTACATTCTCCTAATCTATATTTTGAATTCTGTGTAGGATAATAGGTGCTACAGGAAGATGTGGTCTGTCAAATAATTGTAAAATGGAATTAATGATGTTGAATACTATAGTTGTCATTTGAGCTATTTTTATCAGAATGTATATGTGAATAATTTTTAATTTCAGATCCAGACAGTTATACAATGAGTTACTGGCAGAATCAGGACGTGAAGTTTTACAGCTTATCCTTTGTGGGAGGAATTTTCAGTGGATTTAAGGAAACACTGCTGCCTCTAACTGCATAGAAGGCATTTTTGGTGGAGGAATACAAGCTTAAGCATCCCTATACGACGTTGATTGGTTTCAAGAAGGTAAGTGCAGCAAAGTAGTTTCAGTCTAATGAGTAGAAGATGAAAGTGTGAACAGCTGGAGAGTCTAAACCAGCACAGGGTATCTTAAAGGGGTAAAGTATTTCATTCTGGAGTCTAATTTATTGAACAAGGCAGCAAAAAAGTAAGAAATAATATTTTTTATTGTCTTTATAGTGGAGAAAGTAAGGAGTAATTAGTAATTACCTGTCCATTACATATGAGGAAGTTCATGACAGAGAATGGAACTAAAGGCAGATTGATTATGTCCCAGTTTAGTGCATTAACCACAGTAATCTCTACAGCAACTATTCAAAACAATTTTCTTCCTGAAAGTATCCCTCATTTTATAAATAGAAATCATAATTTAGACCAATAAATACTTTCTTATACCACTGAGTACAATTGAGCAGAGAGATAGCAAAGCCATTGAGGAAATAAATGTCACTACAAAGCAAAGTACATAACAGTTCTCAATTCCTAGTGCACTGTTCAGACAACTTCAAAACTCCAATAGTTGCTGCTGCTAAAATATCAAGTAATACTTTTCCAACTTAATCTGTTCAAAATAGCCTTTAAAAAATGGATTTCTGTTTCAGTGTTATGAGACTAAACATCTTCCAGAGGGACAGCCTAGCAGGGCATAAGCTATCCAAGGGGAAGTGCCAAGTCATGTTCCTGGGGCAGAACATCCCCATTCATCAGTGCATGCTGGGGGTGGACCAGGATAAGCAGCTTTGGAGAAAATGTTCTGAGGTCCTGTTGGACACCAAGTTAACTGTGAACCAGCAATTTGTCCTTGTAGCAAAGACTAAAACTATCCCAGGATGCATTAGGAGGAGTGTTGCCAGCAGGATAGGGGGGTGATGCTTTCCCTTCATTCAGCATTGGTGAGACCTGGAGTACCATGTCCAGTTCTGGGCTCCTCGGAACAACAGAGATGTGGACATACTGAAAAAAGTCCAGCCATGAAGGTCCACAAAGAGTGACAAAAATGGTAAAGAGGCTGGAACACCTGTCATAGAGGAAAAGGCTGAGAACATTTAGCCCAGAGAAAAGAAGGCTCAGAGGGGTAACTCATCAGAGTATAAAAATATCTGAAGGAAAAATGAAAAGAAGACAGAGTTAGGCTCTTTTCAGTGGTGTCCAGAGACAGGACAAAAAGCAAGGTGAACAAACTGAAACACAGGACATTCCATCTCACCATCAGGAAACACTTTTTTTCCGTGAAGGTGACTGAGCACTGGTACAAGTTGCCCTGGGAGGCTGTGGGATATCCTTTATTAGAGATATTTAGAAAGCATCCGGACATGGTCCTGGGCTGCCTGCTGTACGTAGCCCTGGTGGAGCAGGGACATTGGACCAGATGACTTCCAGAAGTCAGTTTCAACCTGAACTAATCTATCATTATGTGTTTCAGGTAAACTTATGGCTTTTACTGTGACTAAGGTGAAAAAAGCAAAAAACATATCATAGTCCTGTATTTTATTAACATGGTAAAACACTCTTTACAGCAATAAATGTGAGCATTAATAATCAAATCTACTCCTCAGAACTAGACCAGGCTGGATCCACATCCTTTCCACTTATTTGTGGTTGTGAAGGATGCTGGAAAAGAAACTATTTTTTTATATTTTCCAAGATGCTATGGAACTAAAATTTTATATAAACCCAAGGGAGAGATACAGCAAGGTCATGCTGGCACTCCCACCAGCAGGTTTACTACTGCTGTAATCAGCACTCTGCAGAAACAGTCTGTGGAAGAGTCTTGCTATGATAGAGCAGTCTCCATTTTTCCAAGTTCAGGTGTCCCTTAACTGGAAGGAGTTCTGTGCTCAGTTGGGATCATATTTGCTTCAGTAACTTAGATACTAAGCTGGCTTCAGACTCCTGTATATGTACAAATTGCACCCCAAATTCTCTTTAAAATAAACTCATAACTATTGCCTAATTTCCTCTCCTCCTTTGCCAGATATTACATGACAGAAATTCATTGACTGTTCCAAGGAACTATTTTTATCTTTCTAAATTTATGTAAGGAAACCTGTAGTATCCTGTTTCACGTAATGGTGTTCAGGAATGGCTAACCTTGCCTGAGACTTTAGGTAGTTGTTTATTTGTCTATCAGGAAATATCTTTGTTCATTTAATCTGGAAGCAGATTTTATCACAATAACTACAGGAACAACGTCTAAAATAAGCCCTTAACATTGCCCTCAATCTGATATTCTCTTATAGCTACTTTCCTATGCATGTAGGGGTTTTTTTGTATGGAAAAAGGCCAATGGAAGAAGATATGAATGTGAATATATTTTGAATGTATACATGCATGCAACTAACTGTAATCTTGAAAATGGTTTTAATCAACCTGAAAAACAAGAAAGGATAACATGTGCCAAATTCTGCTGGTTCGTAATGCTACATGTAAAATTGCTACAGAGAAGAGAAAGGACAACGGAAGACCATTATTCGTGGAACCTAGGTCTTACCATTCTCTTTAAAGAAAACATTTTGAAAGCAAATTTATCTTGGTGAAAGACACAAAAAGAATGAAGAAGGTTATAATGAAGAAATCCTATTCTACCTCTGATCAAGATATGTGTCATACAGATAGAACGTAGCCCTTTATGAAAGCCACACAAAGAAGTAAGACTGCCACAAGAGGAGTAGCTTGCTTTACTGCATATCAGCTCATTTTTAAAGAGAATGCTTCATTAGAAATATAAGTAGAGTTTAAACTTTTTGTTTCTGATCCCCATATTCATAGTCATATCTCTTTAGAGACATGGAACACTTTTTCTATTTTTCATTCTTCCTAGTGCTTCAGATCATAGTTGCATATGAATAAACTGTTTTGTAGTCTACCATGGTCATTGAAAACATAAGTTCTAAATAAGGAATTTAATGTACTGCAAAGGAAGAATCCCATATTCAGATAAAGCTGGAACTCTATATACCTCTTTTAGAGGGTATTTTTCTGGTTTCCAGTCACATAGGAAGGACATCTCTTTAGGTTAAGCAAATTTCTATTTTTCCACTTGTGCTCTGTGGACTAACACAGAAGTAAATCTGGCATGCAAACAAATAGGAAAGAAAAGCAGGAAATCCTCTGATCTTATTATCCCTCCATGTACAAAGCCCACTATGAAGACCACACATCACTTAAAATTCATTGCTCACTGAGCGCCTCAGAGAGATTTGATCCTGGCCTTATAAACGCTGCCCTTACAGCTTTGTGTGCCTAATTCCTAAGCTATCCATATAACGAATGTGAGAGAAAGGGTAGTGTCACACTAAAAACAGCTTTTCTCTGTTAGATGAGAACAGTTTCCTCCTCACTGTATGACACAGGTGATTTTCTTAACATAATCCATAAGAAGTATTTATACTTTCAGATGAATGTCTGAACTACTGCATTGCTGAAACCTTGGCTTTACTTGTCAGTTGTTGTTTGGAGTTGTAGGGTGGATATTTTTTCATGGATATGCAATGGTAGCAGCTGCCACATTTTTTTTTCATCATTGTGCACCATATATAATAATTTACACAGAATTAAAATCACTAGTAATTACTGCCAAACATAAGTGCCCATTTCAAGGTCCCTTATCACAGTATAAAAGACTACAAAGCAGTGGAGTAGCAGCAGGATCACTGTCCTTTGCATAAAATGTACATGACTTTTCAGTTGAGTTGTTTTAAAATTCATGTATATTTTGACCCTGAACCACAGAGTCATTAACAATGAAAATCTTAAAAGCACAAGTCAGCTTATCTTAACAATGAACATATTTTTTTTATTGGAAGCAGCAATAAAAGAAAACTAAGCTGTATGTCTCTCTGATCCCTGCTGTTTTATGATTTTTAGAGCTTTACTAATGCAGAAAAATTTCAGACAATTGCTTTAATTGTGTGACTAGTAACCACTGTGCAGTTCCTTTAGATAAAACCTCCTCATTGCATTCTAGTCAGTATTTAACAAAAGCAAAGATCACAACTAATGGCTGCACAGTCACACATCTCTTTGTTTTAAGGTGATTTTCCCTGAATACAAACAGCCTTTAATTTTCACCTCTAGATAAAATTTTAAATCTCCCTCTTAGACCTTTTGAAGTAAGATATTTTGCTAGTTTACAAAACTAATCAGTATACTAATCATCTGTATTTATGCACCGTCCTTAATCTCAGTGTCCTCAAGTGTTAAAGAATATTCCTTAGATTTTATAAAACACTTGTAAAGGAGGTGATTTCTGGGTCAAATCTGCCTGTGCAGCTACACAGCTCCTGGGAGTTCATTCATCTTCACAAGCTGTGCAATCACAGAAGCTGCCTGTAATTGGAGAGGCTGTGTCTAACTCACAGAAACAGAAGCCACTTCTAGACAGCCGCTGTACTTGATAACAATTAAGAAAAATAAGAAATAAAACCAAAAACCAGAAAGCAGTACATAATTTTAAATTCTCTTGATTCTTAGAGATAGCCCAAGTCTCCTTATATTCCTCTTGAAAATTTGGGGGAGAATTTTAGAAAGCATCAGCAGAGTAAAATATTCACTTCAGAAATGACTTGTGTAACCTGAACAAGCTACTTTTCCCACCTTAAGCTTACTGAAATGTGCTTAATACAAACAGCATATGAAGATGAGATTTGTGTACGAGAAAAACAGATAAAAACTGTTAGGCCCTCCTTTTTATTTCATGCCACCTGTTTTCAGCATCCTTCTAATTCTCCTTTTTTTCTGTTAATGGAGTATTGATTTTCATTTATTATTGGCTTGTTCAAGAAGTGAATCCTGAATCTGCAAAAATATCCGAACATGTAGTTATTTTTCTTATGTCTGAAATCAGATTTATACAAGAATATTTGCTAGGCTGGGAGTTAATCTTAGATGAGAATGAAAAGTAAAGGTTTTGGAAAATTTTAAGTTCAAATGAACAGATGAGATGAAAATACTTTGCTTCTATTGTCAGGAAAATAATTCCCCCTGTAATATTTAGCAGTTTCAATTTTCCAGATCAAACTGGTAAAGCAAATAAGCTGTGCACTCTCACTGTGCATCTTTATGCTTCTTTAGTTCCTACAGGTTGTATCACGCGCATAGGATGGGTGCAAACAGTTTAGGGAAAAGGCTTATGCTTGATGATGACTTGTGAAGAGGAATTAAAAGGAATGTTTAAAAATATACTATATTATGTTATGTATAACACATTACATATTTTTATATACACAATATATCTTATACATTCATAAAATGGTAGAATCATTTAGGTTGAAAAAGACCTTTATGATCAAGTCCAGCTGCAAATGTAATCCTGCCAAGTCCACCATTAAACCACACCTACATGTTTTTGAAATATCTCCAGGGGTTGTGACTCTACCACTTCCCTGGGCAGACTATTCCAATGCCTGACAACCCCTTCAAGGAAGAAATTTTCCCTAATATCCAATCTAATCCTCCCAATAGGCCATTTCCTCTTGTCCTATCACTTTTTACTTGGGAGGAGAGAGTGACCTCCATTTGGCTACAACCTCCTTTCTGCTAGTTGTAGAGAGTGGAAAGGTCTCACCTCAGCTTCCTTTTCTCCAGGCTGCACAACTCCAGCTCCCTCAGCCACTTCTCATCAGCCAGGCACTGGCCTTCTTGGCCACCTGAGCATGTGCTTGCTCATGTTCAGCCAGTGGTTGATGAGCATTCCCAGCTCCTTTTCTGCTGGACAGCTTTCCAGCCACTCTGCCCCAAGTCTATCAAGGTATCTTTATTTCACAAATCTGAAGTTTGCTTTAGCCCTATGGAAATTGGAAATATAGGCTATACTTAACTCCATAAGCAACTTTCAGTCCTCCAGAGCATATTCGGTCACAGAGCACTTGGAAAGCTTTTCTTCTGGCAATGTAGACTAAAGACTCAGAGTAGTGAGTGTCAAGTGCCAATGAACAAAAGTAAAAGCAGCAGTACAACAGCCCAGAGCAGTGATTCTGCTTCTGGATGAACTCCAAGTGCCTTGCTGAGTCGAGCATCAGAAATGTTTTTCAAAGCAGACTTGCCTTCATGCTGTGGGGAATGCTTTACATTTACATTCCTTGAAATTAGAGCCATTAACTTTTTAAAAGTTTTAATACTTTCTCTACCCTCTCTATTAATTATCAGGGTTTTGTTCTTCCTCACACACCCACATGATCTTTCTCTGTGATCCTGCAATGAATTCATCATGTTGACATTTTGACAGTTCACTTATTTCCAAGCAGTAGACTATGTCATAAACATAGTGTTTTGATTTTGCTGAAGAATAAAGTTAAAGTGGAAAGAGAAAGAACATTTTTATTCAAAAGCAAATGTCAACAACAGTGAAAAAAGGAAAATAGAACATTTCTGGCACGGAAAATTACTCAAAGAACTGCTATCTTTTATCTTCCTAACTTTTGATATATTTTTCCACAGATACAGATGTACAAACATCAGTGAAATTCCTTTATCACCATGTTCCATTTTTCTTGCTATCTTGTTGATTTTACTCAAAAGAAAACAATATTTCAACAAGTGCTTATTTTATAAAAAAATACTATCAAATTTTCTTATGTATTTGACCATTTAGTATAAACTCTAAGACCAAACAGTAAAAAACAATGTTCCTCTACCTTCACATCATGGCATAGTTTCCAAATTGCTTCTGTGACTATGATGAAATCCATAGGCCTTTGTCATTCCAGCCCTAGCAAATTTGTTAATATTCAAAGCTATTTCGTAGCTAATAAAAAAACCAAATTCATATTTCCTACACAAAATGTTTATGAAAAGAATTGTTGACAAAATTTTTAAACTTAAGTAGTTATTAGTCAGTTTACTTTTTAAAGAGAAATAAACAAACCTTGCATCCTTGTATAGAATCATAGAATGGTTTGGGTTGGAAGGGACCTTAAAGATCATCTAGTTCCAACTCCCCTGCCATGGGCAAGGATACTACCACTAAATCAGGTTGCTCAGAGCCCCATCCAACCTGGTTGTGAACATTAGAGGGATGGAGCAAACACAATGTTTTTGGGCAACCTGTTCCTGTGCCTCACCGCAGTAAAGAAGTTCTTCCTAACATTTAATCTAAACCTATCCTCTCTCAGTTTGAAGCCATTCCCCTTTGTCCTATCACTCTATGTCCTTGTCAAAAGTACCTCTCTAGCTCTTCTGCAGGCCCTGTTTAGGCACTGGAATGTGCTATAAGTTCTCCCCCAGAGTCTCCCTTTCTCCAGGCTGAACAATCCAACTCTCAGCTTGTCCTCACAGGAGAGGTGCTCCAGCCCTCTGATCATCTTCATGTCCTTCCTCTGCACTCACTCCAAAAGGTTGATGTCCTTCCTGAGTTATGCTTCCCCTTTTCCAATCAGTGGGAATTTCAGTGAACTGCCATGATTTCTAAAAAACGACTGATTGTGGCATAGCCACTTTGTACACAAGTTCCCTCAGGACCCATGGATGCATCTCATTCGGTCCCATGGACTTGGGCACCATCAGGTTCCTTAGATGGCCTTGAACCTGATTGTCTTCTACAGCAGGAGTCCTTTTTCCTCTCCTTCATTGCCTTGCTTTCTGTGGCTGAGGCACTGTGGCTGGAGTATTTGATGAAGGCAAAGGCAGAAAAGTCCATGAGTACCTCAGCCTTCTTGATGTCTCATCCATCCTTCATAGTAGTCCAAAAAGCAATTAATTTTGTGAGCTGCTGTTACAGGTTATTGTTTACTATAGAAGTGAGCAAATTTTCTTTTTTTTTTTCCCCTCGCTATGTTCATGTTTTGGATTTTCTTCAGATATTTTTATAATTAATATATTTAATTATGATATTATTAAATTCATTTAATAGAATTAATTAAATTAATGTAATTCTATATTCAACAATATTTATATTTAATTATATTCAACAATACCTCTATTTAATAATATTTAGTATTTTGTGTTTAATATTTTAAAACGTTTTCTTCAATGTTTTGATACTTAGCAGAAACCATTTTTTCTTAAAGGTACCTAATGCAACATATGCGGTATCAATATTCATGGATGATTGTAGTGGAATAGGAAATTCACTAGATGCCAGGGTGTGCTGACTTTAAATGTGTGCATTGGCAGCCATGAGGGCCAACCATATCCTGGACCCCGAGTCCTATATGCGGTTTTGGGCACAGCAATATAGGGTTATAAAGCTATTACAGGACATCCAAAGGAGGGCAACACAGACAGTGAAGGGTCTAGAGGGGAATTGACTGAGGTTACTTGGCTTTTTCACCCTAGAGAAGGGGAGACTGACGGGAGACCTCATTGCTGTCTAGGGGTTTCTCACAAGGGCAAGCAGAGGGGCAGACACTGATCTCTTCAGTGACAGAACCTGAGGGAATGGTGCCGTGACAACTTCCCTGGGGAGCCTGTTCCAGTGCCCAACCACCCTCTGGGTGAAGAACCTTTTTTTAATATCCAGCTTATCCTTCCCTGACACAACTTCAGGCCAAGACGGACAGAATTCAAGAAGTGTTTGGACAATGCTGCCAGGTACATGGTGTGACTCTTGAGGTGTCCTGTGCAGGACCAGGAGCTGGACTTAGATGATCCTCATGGGTCCCTTCCAACTCAAGATATTCTATGATTCTTGACTTTAAATCAGTTTCCCAGAGGGCTGATGTGTAGAACTCAGTTCAGTGTAAGCTGTAATTTTAAACAAAGTTCTGTGAATCTCTTGGATTTTCAACCACTTTAAAAAAAAAAAAAGTTTATAAAGGTTTATTCCCAGACTCATTTCAGCTGCTAAAATTACCAGTGTAACATTTATAAAATAAACTAATGCAAAATTTAAGTGCATTTTTCCATTAGACATAAAAAGGATGATGTTTTCCCACTTCAAATCTCTCTTCTGCTTATTTTCAAAGGGTATCTTTCCTGTGTCTAACCAAAACTTTTATTTCTGTGGTAGACTGTCTATGCAAGAACTTCTGCTTCTAAACCCATGTGTATGACAAAAAAAGTCATAAACTCTCAAATGCAGACATTCTTTTTGGAACTGTAAATTACATTCTGACAAGTATAAATACTAAAAGACAACTCTAGAGAATTTTCAGAGATCAGAAAATCTGAGATACTTGGAAATTATTTATCCTCACATACCTATAAATCCTCATCAGTTTTGCATTCAGAGTGTCCCATTCTGGGTATTTTAATCATAGGTAAGTATAAGGGAGCTCAGTTGGTTCTGTAAAGCATATTTCGTGTTAAATGACAAGGTCTATTTATATTTGAGACATCTGACTTGTTCCATTTAAATCAAATGCTCAGTTTGGTTTGTTTGTGGAAAGTCAGTCCTAACTTTGAAATGATATGACAATGCTTTATTTTCTTTTATTTTCCCGCAACAAGTAATGTTTTTAGACTCCTAATCTTTGGATTTAATATGTCATATAAATTCTCTTTTACTAGAATGTAAGGCACTACCATCATGGTAACTGCAATGCTTAGCTGATGTGAAAATCTTATATTTTTCTGGTTTTTTTTAATCCGTACTTCAAGAAAATCATACTTATTCAGAGTACCAGTTTAAATTGCTAGAGTTTAGTAGACTCTTAATCTGTGTAAACCTGAGAAGATTGCTTACTCTTGCTGTTCAAAAAAATACGTTTTGGAGGAACTCAATGCATTTAAATATCAGGTTCTTAAGGTCTTATGCATATCCAGTCTCCAAAACAGCAAAAATTTTGTCCCCAGTTGAGAATGTAACAAATACCATAAAAATATGCAAAAAACCCCTGTATGACAATAATCCAGATCCTTATCAAGAAGAGATATGTTTTCAACAATCCCATTTCCCAATGCGATGACACACCTCTAAAGTCTTGTAGACTTCTTCTGGAATTAAAAAAAACCCCAATAAACCAAAACCAGGAACAGCAACAACAGAAAGCCCACAACCTTGATCCAATAAACCTTAATTTAAAAGTGGTTTCAGGGTATAATCAGCAGCATGACTCCAGTGAAGAATGTGTGTATCATGTTTGAAGGAAGTATGACTAGGAATATATAGTAGCTTTCTTAGAGCAGCTTAACTTGATTATCTCCCTGGAAAGTGCCATTACAAAAAAACATGTAGAGTTCACAGTGAAATCAACACTGATGGAATTATATAATCAAGATCTTTTTAATTTCTTGAGATAATTTGGGTTTTGTTTTTTTCAAATAGTTCTTTTTATTTTTCGGATTGAATCCCAGGATGTTTCTACCTTGTAGCCCTTAAAAACCAAATAAAATAAACAAAACAAAACAAAATGTCCCCCTCCTATCCTCTAAGCTCCTCTCTCTCAGCTCAGTTTCTGTCATATGATGCAGCAGAGGTCAACACTATAACTCATTCTGAAAAGATTCTTTGAAATGAATTGAAACTTAAGTTAGCGTACCTTATTTTTTATAGATTCATACTCTACATTGAAAATATTTTATCAATTTAAAAACAGGATATTGGGTGAAAATTTATAACTTTTATGATGTTCTGCTGATAATTATCAGTCCTCCAAGAAATGTAAAGCAAGCTAGGAATAAATGCTGAATGTTCCACTTATATTTCTCTGCAATAGGTTTTTGAGTGGCAAGTGTCTTTGAAAAAAGATTAAAGAGTTTTTAGAAACCTGACTCACTAAAATCAACAGTTCAGTGAATGGCTTTGGAATAGGCTCTACAGTAGCCTTCACAATGAGGTTTTAATCCATGAATGGTGCTCATTGCAATGTCAATAATCCTGTAAAATAACCATTACTTTCCCTTTCAAAATATTTGAGGAATACATTTTCCCCCAGAAATTTGTCCCCAGTTATTAATAGGTTTAATAGTTCATGAAGAACTATAGATTCTCCAAATATCATCAAAATAAAACTCATATGCCTGCAAGTTTTGCAGCATTTCACATCAAAGCTTTTTTAATGAAAAAATGCACCTATCATAGTTTAACACTTAAAAAAAATAGAGAAATACATTCTAGTCAAAGTGTGTCAATGCAGAGTAGCTGTCTTATCAGTTATAGGAAAAGTTAGGTTTAAAATTATATGAAAAAAATTACTTGAAGTGTCTGCCTAACACCATTAAAATTGTCACCATCTGTATACGTCAGTTACATTTTTCTATTAACTCTCTTCTAAGATATTACTAAATATCGCCTATAATGTTTTTTAGTTCTTCAGAAAAACGCTGTGTTAATTCAAGAACAAAAATCATCGAGAAACATGGGATAATGCCATCCCTTTTCTTTATTAACCCTGATGTGTATATAAGCCCTTACTTCTATCATGGGCAAGCAAACGAAGGAACTGTTCTTGCAGGGACATAGGACGAGGTATAGTGAAAAGTGAAAGATTTATTCTCCATTTAACTCAAGAATAAAACTACTGTTGAACAAAGATAGCCAAGAATTTCACCCACACCGAGGAGTGAAATTCAAATTCAAGGAGAGTTTAATACAGACATGTCACTGCTTGTCTTGAATACCTTACTAGGGATCAATGACTTTTCCAAGTCTGAAAAGATTTTCTTCAGAAAAATTTTTATCCTATATGGCACGGGCTGATTGTTCAGGTTTAGATACTGTCTGTACCACAAGCTCAGTCTCCACATTGTCAAGATTTCTCAGGGCTGTTAATCAGCAGATATTCTCCATCTGTTGGCAAGGCAATTTACATTTTTACTTCAGTTTGGACTTTGTGAGCTAATTCCAGGGAAAGAAATAAAGGCCTAAGGATCCTGGGCTGTGACTGAGTTCTTCTGTTACACTGGCAGCACAAGTAGCTTGAGCCACATACCTTTGCAACCCTGAACTTTGCAACCCTTTTCACCCTTAGCATCTTCTCCTAAACCCCAGCTACCAGATCTGGCACTGATGTGGCCTTGGGATCTGAGGTGAAACCACTTCTTTGTGTTTCAATTCCCTGTGCTATGGTGCAGAACAACAGCACTTCTGCAGTTAACAGCAGTGATGCTGGAATCCCATAGTAGCAGGAGTCTTTCTATGCTAAAATATTGTGCTAGAGAGAACCACACATTTAAAGTCCCTTAGCAAGAGTGAGAGCCATAGGAGTCATAGATACTGCTGTGAGAGTGGATATTGGAGACTAGAAATGAGTAATTTCCACTTCTCTGGCTAACCTTAGGGACAAGAATTATTTATGTAGTGTGGCAAGGAGCTTTCTTTGACTCAGCATGCCTACTTCTTGTGATACAAAAAAGGGCAAAACTAAAAAAGATACAAATAAGCAAAAATAGCATTTTGGGCCTTCAAAATGTTTGTTTTTGTTTTTTTTTTCACTTTGTTCACTATAACAGTCATGTCTGCAGTGCTGATAAAAGACAAAAGGATGTGGAACAAGTTCAAACTACAGGTACATGATAGTTTATTAACTGATGAGCAGTGAAACAAAGTGGAATAAAAATGCTTAGCAAAGAAGTATGCATATTCCAACACCAGTTTTGAATACCTTATATCATGTCATGACCAATAAAATTTTGGTTTTAAACCATTTCTTACCATCATTAGCCCCAAATACTTCCTAATAACTAGAACTGAGGTTAAGCGTGTTAATATTTAGCAAATTGATTTGTACTGCTGTCATTCATTTGCAAGCTAGGAATTATACAATTAGACATTAAACTAATGAAGTTTGTGAGAATTTATAAGCATATATATATACATGTATAATTTTTAAAAAATCCTGTTTTCAAATAACTAAGACAAAATCTAAGCTCAAGTCTTGAATTACACAAATGCCTCTGAATAAGGAATATATCTGAAATGTGTGTGAACTGCTCTCAGAAAATCAAGGAATATACCCTTTTGAGATTTGTCTGCTCAGGTCCACTGAAAAGCTACACATAATATTTATCTTAGTGTAACTCTTGGACACCTGTTCTTGGTCTCTCTGGTGGCCCAGGAAAGTAATAGATAAATCACCAGAGACACCACAGAAAACATTAAAGATTTCATTCTTCAAAAATGGTCTTAAAGAAGAAAAGCCACTACTTGGTCCCACCCCCTAAAATGCCTAAACCAGATAATTTCAAGCCTTTCATTTTTTAAGTTAAGGGACTTATAAGGTAGTTTTTACAATTCACAATTAAATCACTTGTACCAGAAGTAAAAATTTAAGGAAGACACGTAAAACTTACTTTAGCATTAAATATGATTTTAATATCGATTTATGACTTATTTTTGCTTGTGATGTTTCATGTATTTATTGAATGAGCACATATCTGTTTAATCAAATTGCAAATACACTGCACTTGGAAGAAAAATATGGTGAGACTAGAGAGACATTGTCAATCAGAAATCTTATATGCATACAGTTGGAAGAGCTTGTCCATAGATTCTAGTCTATTACCTTTATCTAGGATGACACCTGGATTATTTATGAAACGTTTGTTAAGCTGTTTCCAGAAAACATGTATTTCACAATGGTTTCCTTTCTGTCCAGTAAGACATGTAGTTGTCAGTGAAGTAAATTTCATTCAACTAATTTCAATTATCCTTATTGACTAAGAATCTGTATAAAAGTATAACATTTGAATACATCATAGAACTCTGCTTTTGTTTCTGTATAATCTGTTTAATGCAGACCTATAGTCCTTTATTAACTGATATTTTGGAAATATTGTTATAAAACTTAGGTTAATTTTCAAAAATTGTCCATAGAAACTTAGTAATTTTGGTTAAGGTTCTCAGCCAATGCTCAACCTGTGCTGTTGTAGCCATTCTTCTAAAAAATCTTTGTTTTACTATGAGTAGAGGTAATGAGTCTATAAAAGTCACCATCATTATAGGAGCTTTACCTTATCTTCAGTCTCCTCACTGATTTCTCTACAAAGAGGAAATGAAGTGATCATACAATTTAACTAATATGTTGCTGTTTTCCCCATGGACGAGTAGAGAAACGACATGCAAGTCCAGGCTCAGGGATAAATGGAATATGATTTAATGAATTCTCAGAAGACTTTTATATGTTAGTTTGCAAAGTGTATTAAGTGGCATAAGGTAATTGGTTTTTGCCATCCACCCCCTAAGGGGATTGGTCAAGTTCTAAGACACCCATCTCTGAATGTTTTTCTAGTTAGAACCATAACAATTCTGCAAAACAACCTGCAGCTGCAAGAAGTTTACAAAACTGTAACGTTGTTTCGAGTTACTTGCATGGGAAAGACAGAACTCTCACAAAAATGCTGCAGAGAGCTGAAGAAATTCTCTGCTGGAGTTTTTTCGGCATCCATACTAATATATATTATTTTTGATCTAACCAGGAGATTCACAACAAATTCTACCCAGTGGATTCTGTTAGCTTATGTGATTAAATGCTAATTTTGCCCAGAGAAATCTCTTTACCCTGAGTCAGAGACATGAGCCTCTGTTCCCTTGTCCCCTGGGGCAATCCCAGGGAAGCATTATGAGCCCTATGGGCTCGGTGAATCCCGGCACTGCAAGCCCATAGGGGCAGCTCCCTGATCTGTAAGATGGCACTCACTGGGCCAAGAAAGAGTGTTGTGGGACTGCACAAGATAATGGAATGTTCTGGGGAGGAGCCAAAGGTGGAGCAAGGGAGAGATCAAAGTGGTTAGAAAAGCAGGAAAATAGAAGGATAAGGAGATAAAATGGGCTGGTATTGTGTAAGAAGAGAATCTATGCTTGTCTAGCCGTGGCCTGTTCCTGGTCAATGAATGAATTCTCTATTCCAAATAGACTGCCTTTCTATCTACTTTCCTGAGTGAGGACTCTATTGGGCATGCATGTGCACATGTGGATGTCTCAGTGCAGCAGCTGGAGAGGCCAGAGGGTCTTTGTGTCTGTGGTGCCAGAAGCAGAAGAGACAGGAACATGTGCACACCGTACACGGGTGTGCATGTAGGTGCTCGCAATTTCCTAGAGAACTTCAGGGTGGACTAGATAACGAGTGGAATAAAAATGATGGGAGTCAGGTATCAGAGATGCTATAAATTTACTCAAATACAGGAGAGTTCAGAGGTGTTGAGACTGACTACTGGAGAGACAGTTGGTCCAGTCTACTGAGATTAGGGGATCTCAGGGAGAGGGCTATGAGCAAGGCCACAGATCCAAACCACCTACTCGTGAGTTCCATTCATGCAGAGTACATGTTTGAGCATGAGACAAAGGGGGAAATGCGGGGACCCATGGGCCAGCTACTAGATAGACTGTTTAAGGTTTGTTAGTGGAGGAAATGAGGGGGTCATATGTCTCTGCATCCATGTGACCAGGGTTTTGTGTTTATGTGTGGGTATCAGCAACTGGAATGGGGCTGTGAACATGAGGGGTTCATGTGTTGATGTGCTGGCCATGCACTAGGCTAGGATCCAGAGACAACCACCATTTATATATGTGTGTAATTTCCTTGATCAGCCAGGAAGGGAACAGGATCAGGCCATCTCTGCTTGTTGTATTTGAGTTAGTATGGTGTGGTTCATATCTGTATTGATCTATATGTATTGAACCATGCAAATATATACATACAGAGAGAGAGTATACATATTTAAAATACAGGCTCAGCCTCACTGCTGACTGGACATAAGCTTATCAAGTTGCAACAGCCATGCATGGGCTGCAAAACTTGGCAGTTTCTAAAAGACTCACCTTTAGAGAGTAAGATAAAAAGGTGTGAAAACCTGCATGGACAAAATAGAGCTGATTACTCAGCAGCACAAAATACAACTCATTGGTACAAATAGCTATCCACAGCTTGTTGCAGATTTAAACCAAAGAGTATAAATAAAATTTAAAAAATTAAAAAGGGTTTATTTAAAATTTGTAGTCTTGAATACACAAGATTCTGAGCTGAATATTTTTCAGTGGCAAATGCTGAATGCAGTAAGTCTGAGCTCCACTGAATACTAAGTTTTGGGATATCTTGTCTTTGCTGCTGGGTAGTTGTCTATGTGAACATCAAACAGACATTTTCTGGAATATCTCAGCTTTGAACTGTGTAACAGGTTCAATAAGTAGAAACACAAAAAGTAGAAAAGGCTATGTAGAAAATCTCATACAAAAAGGACTTTAAACACTCCACAGCAGTAGAAACCAAAACGAAAGTAGGTTGCAAAATGATCAAAATATGCAGGTCATGAGGATTAAACTACACACTCAAAAAATGAAGTATTTAACTCTACCAATATAAAACCAAAACTCAGTCCAGATTTGTTAAAAAGGTCATGAACCACTGAACTGGACTTTTGACTCAAACTAAGCTTTTGAAAACTCCATTTCTTCCCAGAGGAGCAGTGAAAGAGGATTGCATTAGCTTTTGATATACTTTACTTGCTATCAGCAGGGATTCAGTAGTGCCTGAGGAGTTTTACTTTGAATTTTCTCGTATGTTTCCATGCGTCCAAAGGAATTAAAAAAGCCCATTTTTCCTTTTCATAAGATTTATCTTGTTCTCTGGTAAAGCTTGGATAATTGATATCAAAAGGTTTAATCTTCTCTGAGAGTTTACCATAGATAAATCTTTGGCACCACAAGCTCCAACATTTGGCTACTTCTTTCTGAAATAGCACAATGACAAACGCAATGTAAGAAAAAACCCAGCAAAAGTCCATATTCTGTAGAAATACCCTCACCCTCCCCACCCTCCATTACATTATTTAAAAAGAAGCTGGACTGATATGTACCTAAGAAGAATCTTGGAAACCAGAGTGTATCTCAAGATATCCCCTTTGGTCAGAATATTAAAACATCCCTATGTAGGGAAGGTTGTCTGTCTTCTAGCTTGGGTAAAACAATTCTGTGTCTAACAGGCAATGTGTGCAAATTTATGCAAGATGGAGACATTATAACAACAAAACTATATAAAAAATGGCAATTATCTCCAGCTCATACATTTACACAAAAGCTAGAGCTGAAGCAACTCATCAAAGAGTTGGTAACAATGCAATACAAAAACTAGGAAAAGCGCAAATGGAAGAGGCAGTTTCAGTTGTCTGTAATAATGGTGGAAAAAAAATAAATTGAAAGTTCATCAATTATAGAATGCCAAAAATAATATAATATGAACACCCTCATATTTCAAATAAAAACTGGAAACTTATTCAAAATCTGGGGAAAAAATTGCAAATATAACAATAATTTAAATTTGAGGTGTGTTTTAGGTATATGTCTGAGATTCATCTGTGATTAATCAGCTGTCATATAATAGAAAGATCACTTGAAGTAAAGCCAGGAATACATCAATTTACTCACCCAAGCTGAGTGTCAACTGTTTTCCTAAGTGGGAAACATGATAAAATTACTTCAGTACTGCTAGTAACAAATGCTGTGAGTGAGCATATTTGTAGTCCTTGGTGACATTTTATGACTTGAGTTTAACCCACAATGGAGAAATTAAACTCCATTTAGTTATGGCCTTTTTTCACTTGAAACTTACAGAGGGCTCAGAACGTTCCATTCTAAGATATCCCAGCCATACATTATTATTTGGAAAGTTTCCAGATTTATGTATTAATTTCTTAATTTTTCTTTTTTAAATAATCATATTAAATATAATTATTTTTTCTGTTGCTATATTCATAGAGTAGTAGAAAATGGGGAAAAAAGTAATGCTATGACATGCAAAAAAAAAAAAAAATCATTCTGTGCCACTTAGGCAGCCAAATGATGATAATGCAGTCACTAGAACACTAAAAAGTGCCACTGCAGCATATCAGTACACACCTGGCCACCTGAACCAGTGCCCACTTTACACACATGTAATTTTTGGATTGCTGGGATTGCTGTGCTGGATAAAAGTACCATAGGAGTCTCTATAAACTTCGCCCTGAGAAAGGATTTTTCAGGAAAGCTGCTGAGCTCTCAGACAAGTGAGATCTGCTCAGAGCAAATTAATTATTGGGGCAACACCTCTAAATCTGTTTTAGATCTCCTAAGATCCATAAGACTAAACTTATAACCTTTAGAATGTAGGCCAGGAAGTGGAGCAAAGAAGCCTTCTCATACATTGTATAACATAGATGTTGATTAAAGGAAATCATGTGTGAATTGTATTGGACGTGATTAGACTAAGAGACAATTAAGTCTGCAAATTTTGAATTTTTTTTGTTATTATTTTCAATCACAAAAAGTCACTGCTTTCAGAAAGTGGCTTCCAAAGTCACTGTGTTTGCTTCAGCACTGGAGTTAAAACTGATGGGATATAAAACAGTTTCGTGAAGTTAAACACTTATGATCTTTCTGGAAAGTTTCATGCCAGGTCCTTATGGATATTCTGGAATATTCTTTGGAATGAACTTGAGATTTTTAGTTAGTGGTCTTCTGCATCATGTCAAAGATTGTCAGTGGTGTTTAAACCATGTGTCTGTTCACATATACAGTGGGTATGCACACAGTACAAGGCAGGAAACTCTAATTCCCATTTTGCTTTAGAAAAAGCCCTGAAAATGTATTAAGTGACAACTATGTTACCTCATTTCTTATTCAGGAGCATGTGTTTTCTCACTTTCCTTCTTCTGTGTCCAGGTTTCTGGTTCCACTCCTCAAGGTTTCCTTAAAATATCATGACTATGTATACTTAATATATTACAGAAATTTCAAGTGTCAAATTAGTTAGGGTTAACTAGTTTAAGACTGAAACTGCTGAGATTTGGAACCTTTCATTTTCTCCTATACCCACAGATAGTGCAGAAACAATTTTTTGAGTCAGTAACCAGCAATACTGCCCAATCCCAAGTTATAAGAGGACTACATTTGGCTTAGTTTTTAATCTGTGTGCTAAAAGGCAGCATGATTTCAGTATTTCAAACCATTTTTGGAGTGCATCTTAATTCTTCTCGTACCTCCTGTAAATGTACCTCTGATCTAACTGAACTTTTTCTTTCTTCTCCTCTTAGAAGTTATTTTCTAGTTCATTTTGCATTTTGTGAATGGGACAAAAAGCAAGACCGTAAGGTTGTATATTAAACAGGCATCACAAAATACAATGGGCCTATTTAAGTGAAATTATCTAATTGGAACATGGAGAATAAAAATAATCAAAATTTAGAAATATAATTTAATTTTTAATTTATATATAGAATTGAACATTTTGTTGTTGACTATGCATTTGAACAAAAAAAAAGAGGATTTATCCTAGGAATGAAAAAGATATTTTGTTCAGCAATCAAGTTTCATAAACCCCAAGTATTTTTTTATAATCTTTTAGTCTTTAATTTTTACAATCAAATTTTGAATATGATTATACTGAAATTTAAATATATTTCAGAAATATATTTTCTCTGCTATCAGACTTTTTACTATTTCTCTCCAAAAATTCAACAAAAGTAATATTATAATTATTTTTAGAGTTTTCTATTTATGATTAAACAAAATAGGGCCACAGATGATGCCTAAAAATAGTTTACTTATATAAGCAGTGTTAATAGCTATTTCCAATCATTTTATACAATTTTACGCAAACTTTGTGTTTATTAACCGCTTACCAAATTTAAATAAGTAGACAATAATCTGATAGATGTAAGATGGCTCTGTTGACAATAATAATTTGACAAATAGGTCTTGGGAAGGAAGCACTTCCTCATGTAATTTTATTGTCAGAATGCTCAAAAATAAAGTGCATCTGAAGACAACAATTTCTCAGAAAAGACCAGTCACAAAATTGATTTGACAGGTTTGTTTTTGGCTTGTTGCCCTCGCTCTCTTTAACATCTTAAATCAGCCTCCAGTTTTTCCTCTGACTGAAAGCTTCAGATTGTTTCTCTTCTTTTCTTCTTTTTTCTCCTTTCCCCCCCCACCCCCCATGTTGGAAATTTTTTTTTTTTTAGCTTTAATTTGAATACAGGCAGATACTCTCTTTCCTCAGGCATGAACCCTAATTAAGATTAAAAGGTCTGCAATGAATGTAATCTGTTCCACCAGAAACCTAGAGCTCAATCCTACAGAGGACTTTAATACCAAAAATATAATGTAGGTGGAATTGAGTTGCCTATTTTTAAACTTGCTATCTTAAAAGCTTGGCAACCTGCACCTTAGCCTACTAAAGGTGAAAAAATGAGGTACACTTTTGTTTAACTCCACTGTGGGGGCTGAGCTGCTCCTCGGCATTTCAGTACCGTGACAGACTCCACATGGAATGACAGCCTATTTTAGCAATATGGTGCTGGTGTTGTAATCCTCCTTTTAAATAATTGTCTCAGGTTTAAAACAAGTTTTCGAATCAGGCATTGAGGATCAGCATCATTCTCAGTTTAATAAGTTCTATGAAAACCACTGGACATGAATTCTATTTTCTGGAGGACTGATCTACTTACCAAGTATATTTTAAATATGTGAAGTGCCCAACTCCTGATAAAATTGTGCATCAAAGAAAACAAATGATGTAAAATTGATCAGGCTCTTTACATTGTCAGAAGTGTAAATCCTGGAATATTCAACTCTGGAAACTGTGATCCCTGATACAGCCCTGTTTGTGTATTCTCATCAAATGGATGTACATCACAGAAGAAATTCTTGAGGGCAGGAGCCCAGAATCTTTCCCTTCTATGTAAGTGCAGAAGATACTAAGTTGAAAAATCAAATACCCTCTGGTCTAGAGAAGAAAATGTGAATTATCTAAAAATACTTAGATTCTTTATTGTATAGGGGAAAAGCTACAAGAAAGGGAATGAAGAGTTGTCCCTACTTCTGACACTTAGTCAGTTACTTCAAATATAGTCATTGATGAGAGTAGATTTGGGTTTCAATGTTCATTTTAGACATCTCAATAGCTAACTTGCCTTCAGTCTAGCTCCATTCTGAGTCTAATTCTTAATGATGTACCTAACTAGGTGCAGAAAAGTGATACCATTTAGTCTCAACTATGATGCCAGTCAAGGAAAAAAAGTGGAATGAATCACAAGCTATTTACTGGCTTTGGGCTTATTGTTTCACACCCCTGCCCTTTTTTTTTTTTCCAGGTCATGCAGAACATAATAGAGGGGTCAAATGAGAAGTACAAATGTGGCAGGCTTTTCACACTCAAGTAAAAGCTATGTCTTCATTTAAAAAAATAAATAATAATAATCAAAAAAATCTACTAACTTACAGTGTTAGGCTTGCCCATTTGAAATGAGAATACATGAGTAGTGTTTTCATTGTTATTAACCAGAAAATTCTATAGCATTTTATCACTATAGACTTATCTTTACAATAAGCACTCTAAGAATTATTTTGTTATAGATTCTTATTTCTTACAGTAATAATTCTTTTGCTTATGAAGACACAAAATGGGAATACCAGCTAATTGTGAGAATTTTTTATTGAATGTCTATTGAAAATGAAATGTTTATTGTATTTATTCTTTGTCATAAAGTGCATGTTTGTTTGTCCTTGCTGTCATCCACCTTATTTTAAAGAGACATCCATATTTAGGTCACAGATACAAATTTTCTTACAAATAAATTTTAATGACCTGATATAGGATTTGCCTTGTAACAAATAAATTATTTCTGAATACATTACTGATCATTCAGAAGCACATATAACTTCAGTTTCTTTAAGATCTATCTGTTTACCTTAAAATATTTCTGAGGAGCTAGAACTGTTCTCTGTGATCTAGTATCAAGAACACAGATGTAATTATTATCCAACAGAAAAGCTCCTCCATTGAGCAGTATGTAAATGGGGTTGAAAGCTATGTTTATTCTCTTGACAGAGGAACTGAACTTCTGAAAAATACCACCACATTTACTATAAGGTTCATTTGGGAGTTGTTTTCGCTGTGCATCTCTGCATACATCTCAGCACACAGAGGTGGGAGCTCTCTAATATATGTGATGGTTTCCTGTGTATTGTTACAACTGCAGTGCACGGCTCTGCTAAGAGAAAAGATGTTTGCAAGACCTATTTTATCTTTCAGTGAGTACTACACTCCTAGTTTCACTATTCTTCTTTGTTGAAATAAAATTACGGCAGCAACAATAAAAAGTGAATAAATGGCCAAGAAATAAAAGGCTAATAACTAATGCCATATCACTGCCATTACCGTGACGATGAAATCCAAAGCAGTAATTGAAAGACAGTAACTAGGAAAGCAGCACACACAAGCTGATATATTTTTAATTTATATGAGACATATCATATTTTGAATATTTTGTCATGATCATTCTACATTCACTTAGTAAATATAGCTGTGAAAGAAAAAAACATTTCTAAGGAAAATTCTACTATGCATTTGCAAAATAGTAAATGATGCACATGTACTCGTGCGTGAGAGACAAAGGAGGAGGTGGGTGAGGATATGAACAGTTCTCAGCTCTATTGTTTATCAAATGTAATATATGAGGTGGGACAGAAAAATAGTTACCACATTTATTCTTGTCATTGTTTTTCAGTTGGACTTTTTTTTACTTGACTACAGTAATTCCATTGATTCAAAATTCAACTCTGAGCAGTCATCTGAGTTTATGTTGTTCTATCATAGCATGATTTTACACTTCATGGGAGGAAAAACTAATGTTTCTGTAATCAAAACCTGTTCTAACATTCACTGAAATGACCGCACAAAAGGGATGTTTGCTCTAAAGAAGCCTTTTTTCTCTGTACATTGAGATAGTACTCCAAGCAATGAACTTAAGTCAGCAAATAGAGTACAGATAGACATTATATTGTGTTTTAAGACTGCTTTTGGGTTGATTCTTTGTAGAGGAATTTTGAGGTTTGTGGTTTGTCTTGTTTTGCTTTCTGTTGTGCTAAAGCAGTAGGATGTTTTTAAACTACAACACTGATAGTTCACTTTTAATTTCTGTGTTTCTCTCTGTGCTGGTTGGAGAGATAAGTTACGCTTCAATTGTTTCTTTCCTCTCTACTGATGTCCATTAAGTTCTTCTGAGTCTGAGTTGTTCTGAAGTTTTCAGTCAGCAGTTTTTAAGAGTTTACAGATAAGATTTAAGAATCTATTTAGTATGATCACATGCTAACACGTAGCTCTTCATCTTTATTTGATCAAAAAAGTGAGTATGAATGATAACCATTGAAAATAGGCATTTGTGTGTTTTGCGTATACTAACTTTACTTTTAATGTGAAAACTTTGAGACACAGGTAAGTAAAAACTAATTTGCTTGAAATATGCCCTCTAGATAGAGCACTTTCTCATATCGGGTATAGTGCTATTTCATTGTCATTGAAATAAAAGTTCACTTTTCATTGCCCAGACAGCTGAAAAATCTATTGCAACCTCAGGTACCCAGAGTTACACAAGCTGACATTTACATTTGCCATATCTTGGTTAATAAATTTCAGATTCTGATTTTTCCTGACATTTTCTCATACAAAGTTACTTTCCTTACCTAGAAGTTTAGCAGGTGTGCATTCAAGTCTAAGAAACTGTAGTGTCAAGTTTGGGGGTGAGGTGTAGAAAAGAGAGAGTGCAAGACAAGACAGAGAGAAAAAACTTATGGAACATAAATTAATAAAATAAGAAGTGGATTGTCATGGAGTTTATCTTTGAAGAAACATAGTTATACTTTGAGCTTATTTAAAAAATAGCAAAAGGCGGAAAAAACTTTTTTGCAATTTTATTTGTTTTACTAAATTTATAAATCTGCTGATGAGATTTAAAAATCTTGTGTTGTTTGTATAGATGTAATAAAGAGCAGCCTAAGTCAAATGATGTGCTTTATAGTCTAAGAAAGAAAGTTCAAAGACACTTCTGAAGTTATTGTTAGTACAGGGTCTAACTTGGGTTGTCATATTGATTATGCCTTTACTATGAAATATACCCACAAGCAATTGCATCTGTTTTAGCTGATGACTCACTTTTTAAACATGTGTTTTGCTGCATAAATATTGACTTTACTGCTTTGATCTCACTTGCCTCATTTTAGGTCTTGTTGAAAACAAGCATGCATTTCAAATTTTGAAAATTATCTCTTTTGAGGGTCTTAGAGCAATAAGAAACTGTGTGACCACATTTAGTTTATTAGCAAGTGTTTTCAGATGCATAAAACAGATGCAGACAGAATATTTCCAAACTCATTTGAATTCCCATATTAAATAAATACTTGCCAAACTTTTAAGTTAAAATGTGTCTTTGCTTCTATATGCAACAGCTTTCTCAATTCTAGTTACAATTTCAGAATTCCTTTGTATATGAAAGCTAAAAAGATGGGCTCGGATTCTGATTTGACATGCATCTCCCCGGTTCTTTAACTTAAACATACTTAAGTGCTTATGTGTAAAGGTAGTTATGAAAATAAAATCAAGTCTGATATACTGGACAACATTAGTTACTGTTAAACCAAAGATTTTATTTTTAGCACATTCTTTTATCTCATTGAAAGAAATTTCTCTCTAGGTACAATTCTGTAGGCATGCTAGTGCTAACAGGCACTTCTAAATCTCATGGTTTCAACATAAGCTCTCATCATCATATTACAAAAATGTATGGTTTACATATTGTGCCACAAAATGTAATTGCTGCTTAAACATCCTGAGAGTGACTTTGGAAATTTCTGTGCAACGTCTGCTTCTTCTGAAGACACTTTCTGCCTCTCGTAACAGATTCCCTGCCATCATTATCACCAGTTACCTTCATGTCCCTGAGCTTTTTGACATTTCTATTGTGGCCTGCAATCCGTTTTCAAGTTCATGCGGCTCTGTAATGGAATATTAACACCCTGAGAGTAGGCTTGCCAGCAGGAGGTGTGTCAGAGCAATTTGACAAACAGTGCTTTGAAGGACTGTGACCTTGGAAGCCTCTAGCAGGACAATTTATGAATTTGGAGTAGCTGCCAGATTGAATTGTAAAAGGGTGTATATTAACACACAGGATTACAATGAAGACTCATTCATAAACATCGACATCCTGCCAAAGAATGGATCACACAAAAGTTTAAGAGAATATCTGTTCTCTTATTATGAACACATAGACCCCCCAAATTATCTATCTGCTTCCCTGGAACACCACAGTTGTACCATAGTTCTCAAGTCCTTATTTTTCACACTTAAACATTTTCCTTGTAACATGCCAAATCCTTCCCCAGCTGGGCACTGGCACAGCTCCCAGTGATTTTAGCAGAAGTAGACATGCCTTCAAAAGACAGTTATAATGATGGTCATGTTAATACTGGGAACCACAACACACTTTTTTAGGCCACAGCTAAGCATGTGAAATTAAATTTTTAAATCCATATTGTTACTTCTACATAAATTTCACCGGCATTTCAAGGACTTTCAGTGGCCATGAATCAACTGAAAAGACCTAGAGGACTGAAAATTTGGTCATATTTATCTATGAGTCTTAATAAGGATTTAAAGCTTTAACTGCAGATGTCCAGGTTTGGAAATCTTGGCCTATGGTTGCAGCCCAAACACCTCCAGTATTTTCTGGGAATGATCAGACAATTATACAGTAAAGACCATGTGCAGTGCTGTTGACTGTGGCATAATTAAAGAGAGACAATAAAGCACAGAGTACTCAACCTAAAAAATATTGTAAAATTACATGCTACCACTAAGCAGATTGTTTTTAGGTTCTGTTGAAAAATAACCTTCTCCGAGAAGTAAAACTACAGAAATAAATTATAATTACTCAGCCTAAGTATACATTTGTGGGGAACTATTTTCAGTAATTTTGCATTTATGAACATCGTTTAAAAGGCAGATTCACACAGCAGTGAATTCTCAATTACAAAAAGAATCTTCCCGTTTGCAAACAGAAATGTGCTGATGTTAGGCAGAAGTACTTATGTTCTTCATGCTCGACACTACAGTTTATCTCCTTATTAAGTGTAAAGAAAATTTGAAAATGCTAATCCTACCAGCTTGCACTGCTCCTCAGTGCAGCATAGTAAGAACTTAAGCATGTATTGTCTGCAAAGAACCCTAGAACCATTTAATGTATGTAATTGGCATAAAGAGATATCTCCTTTTAGCTGGTGTCCCGGTTCAGTAAAACATGGCCTGACAGCACATGCGAGTCACACAATTCTGAAGCCCGGCCAGTATCCACAGCCTGAAGAAATAACCATCCTAAACCTGATCCAAGGCTGGCTGAAGTGAAAAGAAACTATCTTATTTTTTTCAGTGGCTTTTGGATCATGCAATCCTTGATAAATATACCCTTCACTGCACCCTGACATAATCTTCACATCACACAAGGTAGTTGGGCACAAAAAGTACTACGACATCAGCAGGCATAAGATTTATTTCAAAAAAGTTGTTGAATGATATTCTTTGTGTGTCAAGGTTGATCCCCAGTCAGATGTGTATACCTTGCTTATTATTTTTCGTACCTCCAGTTTTACTAGAAAAATACAATTCCTCCTGAAGTAGAATGTCGTTTACTCCACTAATAAATTCAATGATTTTTAAAATATATTTTTCCCTCAGAGTTCATTTCACTCCATTTTGTAAATGCTGGTGTACAACCACACAGGGGCAGAGGCAGGCAGTGCCAGATCACTTGACCTTTATGATTCTCCACTGGCAATGTAAAATTGTTTTCCTTTACTGTATTTTTTTCATATCTAACTCTCTCTCTCTCTTTTTAAATTCCTATGCTACAAACTAAACATATATAATTTATGACAAATTTTTTTTTGTGAAATCATGGTTCTGTTCACTGATATGAAGACTCTGCTATTAACCTCAGCTTTTCAACACAATAATAAAGAGCTATGTAGACAGTTCTGGGCTAGCATTAAAAAAAATCATTGCTCAATAACGTAAAAAAGCAGTCAAGATGCTTTTTCCTACCCACTGTACCAATTTACATTCTCATAAACACAAGAAACTATTTTTTATTAGATCATCATTCAATAAATGGCACTCTACAGTAAGGGAAGAACAATTTTCTAAAATAATTTTTAATAATGATGTATAAACCAAAAAACACCATTTAAAGGTTTTGTTTGTATAGTCCTTAGATAAACCACATCACCTTGAAAGAGGAGAGAACAAGTGAAACAAAATGAAAAGTGTTGCATCTTTCAATGGCCTTGAGTCATGTGTTCTGCAACAGATTTATGCTTCACTGCACCTTTGCTCCTTATACTGGATGTTGATTTAAAAATAAAGCCAGAGATAACCCAAATAAGAAGTGGAAGCAGAATTATAGTGAGAGGAGCTATTGAAATAGAAGGAACAGAAGGTTGTGGGGGATAAAGGACAGCAAGGCAATGGAGAGGAGTGTGGAGGAGGCTGCGTATTTTCCATCACTAACTGAATATTCAGGGAGTTGGCACCAATCACTATGAACTCTAGCCATGTTTTCATGCCTAACAAAATTTAATCTGCAGATTATAAACGTGGAAATGCAGTACCTGACTATTTTTTGAGATAGAGCTGGGAATTCTACTCCCTGACTGCAATCACAGTTTCAAGTTATATTATTTTAAAAAAAAGGGAAAAAAAAGGGGAAAATACAGAAAATAGAAAATAGGGGTTTTTTTCTCTATATGTAATGGGCAGCTTCAGTGGAGTTTCTGTTAGCACAAAAACTTCTTCCAATGTCTAGTTTAAATGTGTTTCTTGTAATAGCATTGTACTTTGCATTATGTACCTTTTCTCCCTCACTGTTTATAAGTTCTCATTTCGGTCACTTTAGTGTGGAGAACAACCTGATGCTTCTACAGTGAAATGACTGGCTTGCTAGATGAGCAGACAGCAGTCAATATTGTCTACCTTGACTCTGGTACAGTTTTCAACACTGTCTCCCATAAGATCCTCAGAGAAGCTGATGAGGTATGGGCTGGATGAGCAGTCAATGAGGTGGACTGAAAACTGGCTGAATGGCTGAGCCCAGAGTGGGATGATCTACAGCACAAAATCTAATTGGAGGTGTCACCAGTGCAAACTGACAGTCAATATTGGGTGTGATCCTCTTTATTATCATCTTTACTGATGTGGGTAATGGGGAAGAGTGTAATCTCAACAAGTTTGCTCATGACGCAAGACTGACACAGCACAGAGTCATGCTGCAATCCAGAGGGACTTCAACAGGCTGGAGAGTTGGGTCGACAGCAACCTCATTAAGTTCAATAAGGTGAGGTAAAAATTCCTGCACCAAGATATGCTGGGGACCACCCTGCTGAAAGCAGCTTTGCAGAAAAGGACTTCAGGGTCCTGGTGGACCATTCAGAGGACTACAGAAATCTCTGCAATGTGTGACAATGCCTGTTCAATAGTTCAAGACACCTGAGTTACTCTTTTCCTGTATCGTCACACACACATCTTGACATAACTTCATGACTCTAAAACTGCTATTCAAAAAGTTATTGAAATCTCACTCTGCTCTAAGTGATATAAAATAGGCACACATTCTTCTTTGATCATGAGTCTATTTGTATGTCCACAGGGGACAGACTAACCTTATGACATAAATTTACTATCAACACCCTTTGGGCAACAACACATATTATGACATTGTCTCAGTTTGCAGCCAAAAATATCTACCAAACGCAGTCAGACTTCTTTTCTTTTCCCCTCACTTCTGTCTTTCCTTCAGTATATTTTTGCTATCAGTCACACATTCCCTAAACAAATCAGGGTACAGACTTTCCATTTAAACACATCTCCTGTGATCCTGTCAAGGTCAGCCTCACTTTTGCTCGGTACAGCTCATTAGGGATACTGGAGAAGTTCAAGTCCTAGGAATACAAATGTAAGAAGGTAAACTACCTTCCAGTAATCTAAAATTTAATTATTAATTTGTTGCAAAATGCCAAATGCTTACATGAAGAAACATTCATTTCTGTTATTTAGTACCATGCTGCATGTACAGTCTAATGCTTTAAGTAATTCACTGCAACAATTTCCAAGTCATATCCAAGGCTGTCTCATGGTAGCTCTCACTGTCAGCCTGTATAAAACAGTAAGGTCATGCAGACACCCTGCTGTCACTTTACCATAACTTGTCTATCACACGAAATATGCACAAGGCATCAGGATCATAAAATTCTCAGAGTGTGCTTATTTGTATGTCCCATGAGGACAAGAAAAGATTATTTTTTGATCATCAGGAGTGTGCTTATTTGTATGTCCCATGAGGACAAGAAAAGCTTATTTTTTGAGCATCAGAAGTGTCTTATGAAAGTCAGAAACATATAAAGAAAGACAAAACAATTATTTTTAAGTAATAACATTAGGTTCCTAAGTGAAGCTTATACCGAAAAATCTGTTAAGAAGAAAAAGAGAACTCCTTTGTGTATATCCGAGTGTATTACCTGTCTAATTTTTAGAATTGCTGAAGCACATCCTATTTCAAATGCAATTGCAACAGAACAGTTGTGATAGCAGACATTATAAATTTCCTATAGCAACTTTCTTTTCAGCATTTGTAATGGCACACATTACCACAAAAGCATTCATGAGAATTACAGCACTATGAGTTTCCAAAATAATTATATTTTACAGATATGAAGACTCAGTGTACTTTCATGTTAGATAAATACAACTAAAGGCATGTTTTCTCTCTTATTCCTGATGTACATACAGACACGGTTCCAAGCAAGCTGAAGTGGTGTGGAGACTTAGGAAAACATGTCTAGGTGAGTCTCCTTCTTGGTCCTGAATTTGGGCTTGTTTCTTTTTCTTGTTCAGTATTTTGGCTTCTTTAGTAAAGTGCTCAGCAATATCAGGTTTGGGGTTTTTTTATCTTATTTGACATTTGGGACCACGTTGTTCCACAAAACTTGTAGTGGCTAAATGGAAAAGTTTATGTTTAAGCAAACATTGTTTTGCCTTCCAGTACATACATACCTAGATTTCTAAAGCACAGACTGGCCTTTTTGAGTAGAATGGACAGTCAGTCTGCCAGCTTTTCCCCTTCCTCCTCATCTCTTCTCTCACAAATCCCTTCTCATGCTTTCGGGATATTTCACCTTAGACTTTTCCTATCTTTTAGTCAACATGTAGGTACCTTGGCTATCAGTTCATAAAACAAATTATATATGATCCTGATGAAGCCATTAAGAGTTGTGCAATGAACTCCCTGGAGTCAGCATGTCAGTTATGTCTTGAAGTTGTTAAAAAACCCCATCCAAACAAAAATCCCTTGGTTTTCTTTCTTCAATTTAAGTGTGACAGCCAAGCACAAAAGGGCATAAAAGAGAGACTAATAGTACTGTTTTCCTCAGCACCCTTGTGGCTGGATGGAAGTATTCCATCTATCCTGCAGTTAGGGAAATACACTCTCATAAATCTGTACAAGAAATTGATTTTCAGGGAAAGACTTTGTGATTGAACCAAAGGCTGGTAAACTTTCTGAGGTCCTACAAGATAGTGTTCTCCCCCCAGTTTTAGTGCTAGCACTTCACATTCAGTCTTTGGGCTCAGCATAGAAACAGTCACTAATTTTGCCATCAATTGTCTATCTTTCAAGACCATTAGCGTCAAATGACTACAGTACCAAGGTACATTACACAAATTCTCTTCCCTTATCTTCACATTGCCATTGACTAGGAACACAAGAAAAATCTTAGGAACCAGCTCATGTGGTCTCACAGCATGATATTGAGCTCTCACTGCTTCAAAAGTCATTAAGTTATATCTGGTAAATCTCCTTGCCTTTCTCTGAATGATGTCCTTTGGCAACAAGATGCAAACTCAAACTAGATATAAGTGCTTTTTCAGTCCCCTCTAATCGCCAACTGATAATGCTTTTTGCTTTTGTTTGTTTTAGAAAGAAACAGGAAAGCTGAACATGGCATGAGAAAATTTCAACAACGATCTAAAAATAATCTACTCTCTTTTCAGTAAATATCTGGTAATCAGTTTGAATGCAAAAAGCAACACGGGGTCTGTGAGAATCAAACTTGTTTTCTAGAATTCCAAATTTTCTAAAGTCTAATATCCAACAGACCATATAAAAGCAAGCTTTAGTCATAGCTGTAGAAAATGACATGACAATGGCAATGACATAGCACATTGCAGGCCTCATAATCATCATTAAGTGATGAGGTAATGCAAGTTTGGAATGAAGTTTCAAGCTTCACGGTGCTTAGGCCTGACTTAGGCCTACACCATGTTGCCCATTGTGTAGATTGGGTATGAGTAATGGGCCGTTATGTTTACATATTTGAAAGGTTTGATTAACATCTGTTTTGCTACTAGAAGAGCTACCAAAAAAGACAAGGACTACCGTGTCTATACAGGCGGATATACTCTGTATTAAGCAACGTGGAAGCTTCATCTTAATTTTCATCTAAGGCAAATGTAATTTAATTGTTGTTAGGAACATTTTGTCAGGTGCAAGTAGAGACAGAATATAGCCCAACTCACAGCTTGACAATTGAAATATTGCTGGATAGAAATTAACAATTAGAAAGTATAATTTTAAGTACTATTGAGAAAATAGTTTAAAGATGTGCTTTTGTATTTTGATGAACATAATGGCTTCCATCTAAGTAAGTTATGAGTACATTTCTAAGTAAGTTTAGAGTTCATTTATGCCAATTTGTTATTAATCAGTATCTTCTTCTAGTTAGATTAATTAAGCTAAATCCATTTTGCAGGCAGCACATGGGAGAGTCAGGTGAGTGAAATCAAGCTTTAGTTTAGCTCTGTTTCTGGCACTGGCATCACCATTCCTAGTAAGAAGAGAGAGACATATGAGAGTGCAGGAGTGAAATGTCTTAAATAACTGAGTTTTTTGCCATATAAAAATCTTAGAGGAAAGTTTTTCTTTGGGCTGTTTTTAACTACTCACAATCTTATTATTCTAAAAAATAAGAAACACCTATATCAAACCAAATTTAAAAAAACAGTGAATGGGTCATCTTGTTTCTAGTAGCCTCTAAGTTTCTCATCCCTCTCAACTGCATGACTATAAAAAAACCCCTACTTTTATATTTTCCTACAGCTGCACATAAAAGCCTGAAACAAATTTCATTTTGAGCTTTTATTTTCTGCAATTCGATAGCCCAAATATTTGTGGGAAATAAATAAACAATAGAAACTTGTGAAAATGTTTTTTTTTTTTTTTTTGTTTTTTTTTGTTTTTTCCTGAGAACTAACATAAAATCATAGATTTTAAGTCGGAGGACAGAGGGAAGAAATCATCTAACGATTTCCTTTATTTCCTCAATGATGCCTTCTTCTCTAGATCAAACTAGAGAACTCCAAAATGGACTTTTAACAAGACTAAGTGGAATACCTATATAAAATATATATAAAAGTAAAAAGGATAATTTTTTGCTTTGTTTTCATGAACCTTACCAGTCAAAAAACACTGAATAGCATCTACCAAATACTAATGTTAAATACAAATTTTTCACTTTGTGACTTGATTTCAAAGAAGTCCTGGAGAGATATATCAAAGAATCAGAGAATATGATGAGTTGGAAGGAACCCACTAGGATCATCGAGTCCAGCTCCTGGCCCTGCACAGCACATCCTCAAGAGTCACACCGTGTGACTGAGAGCATTCCCCAAACACTTTTCCAGCTCTGTCAGGCTGGTACTGTGACCACTTCCCAGGGCACAGTACCAGAACCTGTTCCAGTGCCCAACCACCCTCTGGATGAAGAACCTTCTTCTAATATCCAACTTACCCTTCCCTGACACAACTTCAGGCCTTTCTCTTGAGTCCTGTCACTGGTTGCTACAGAAAAGAGATCAGGGTCTGGCCCTCCTCTTCCCCTTGTGAGGAAGGCATAGACTGCAATGAGGTATCCCCTCAGTCTCCTCTTCTCCAGCCTGAATGGACCAAGTGACCTCAGTCTCATGCAGCTTCCCCTTAAGGCCCTTCACCATCCTCATGGCCCTCCTTTGGACACTCTCGTATAGCTTAATGACTTTCTTACATTGCGATGAACTAAACTGCTCACAATATTCCAGGTGAGGCCATACAGTTACACTGCATATGCTCTGAAGGAGTTATTAGGCTGAATAACGCCACCAACCCGTATCATAATTACATCCATGCTATATATTGATAGTAGCATAAGAGCTACTAGGGAGCTGTTACGATGTCAGTGCAATAAAATTGGGATTTTGTTGGCTCATCATTTTAATGTGAAGCATTTTTGCTGAGCATAATCCTGTCAAGGAAAACAAGTGGCCATTCTTGCATCATTTTCTTTGAATGGGAATAAGGAAAAAAAATATGGCTAAGTCTTCTAAGGAAGAAAAATGGGGTTACTGAGAAATATTTCTGGAAGAACTACAAAACAGGTTCCTTGGCAACAGGTAATACCTCTTTTGAAAAACCCACCATGGCCCAAGTATTCCCACAGAAGGTTTAACTTGGTTTATGATTTTTGGTGACCACAAAGTTTTGCTTATGCTCTCTTTTGCAATGCCTACCATGCAAGACTATTTAGTCACGATACATATTCATATATGTATATACATATATCCTTACGTATGTATCCATAAATATACATAGAGGCAGTTTCTTTAATTTCTGTTACTTTATATTGAATTTTTAACACAAAAATAAGATTGTAAAAATTTTGTTGATATGAACCTTACTTTTTCTTCCATAAAATCTCTACACCAATTTGTATGCATTTTTAATCTTTTTTGTTGCACTTAAACACTTCTCTACCAGCCAGTACTGAACTCTGGTATCTATGGCATATTGGTCCTCTAATAATCTGTTAAACGCTTAGAAACAATTGAAGCTCTTACTTACAACCTTTTTAAAGCATAACCACAGTCCTATTTTCAAGCTGTGTTTTGATTTCCAAGGCTTCCTGCTAGCAGATCTAATACTTTTCCAGCCCTCTGCTTCTCACTTTGATTCCAGATATTCCTTCTAACACCTTTTCCAAAATAGAAATTTTGGATTCAAACTTTTGGTCAACTTTTGTTAATGTCCATCTTCGAATAAATAGCAATAATAAATAAATGCAGCACAGACCATACAGGTAATCGTAGATCTGAATGAGAGTTTGTGTTTAGGATTTCCAATAGGCTATTGTTCCAACAGGCATTAAAGACTATTTTTCTCCCAAGACCATACAGAAAAATTAACATAATTTGCTTTAATCACCTTGGTGGATAAATCATAGTATCTGTTTTTCAAATAAGAGAGTCCCATGGAAGTCATTGGAAAAGTGAGAAGAGACTAATGTCTGAAACAGGTTAAGTTGATTAATGATCTTAGGTTCTTCTTCCTGATGAAGTCACTGTAATTAAATGGTGCTAACCATGGTCAACTTGAAATGCAGTCTAGCACTGAAACATTTTAGAGAGGAAAAGCTTCATTCAACCAAAGCTGGTGAATAATATTCAGAAGATTTGGACTTCTTTTTTTTAATATCACATTAGTTAATTATTTTAAATTATATGGACAGAAATATTCAGCAAACCCACTGACTAGATTGTTTGTATATCTTTTAATTCTGTGAAAAATTAGTTAGTCAGCCTTATACAGATTGTCACTGACCTTTGATTTTAGGCCTTGTTATTAAATTTTCAGAGCATTTATTCAGTAGAACCCTCAGTATCTTTGCTATTGCTATATAAGGAGAGATTACTTTTACAAATGACTGTCTCAACATTATAAATAGCCCCACTATGTTACAGTTTTCCCATGAGTATCCTCACTATTGAGTGAATTGACCTTATACAGGACAGTAAGTCATTCATGACTGGGAACCTTAAACTACAGAATAAATTTGGAATCACTCAGTTCCTGACTAGACACTCTGTATTTAGCTTCAACATAACCATAAAAATGCTGTATAAAGTATCCAGCTGAGATCCTAATACAATTAGTCTCCTAGTCAAATCTGTATTTCATATATTCTCCTAAACTGAACTTCCATAAATGCACTCTCAGTGTGGGAAAAAAGTACTGGTAGAAGACATGCTTTGAAGTGTAACTTTTGCTATGTAGAACCAAGTGGTAATTATAAAAGCTTCTTCACAATTTTAGTAATGAACTTAAAGTGCACAGAAAAATCTTGTTTTAGTAACAGCTTAGTTAACAAATGGCTAAAAAATAAACATAGTTTACTTCATCTGCACTTTAAGAGAATAACGAAAATTAAGAAAGCAGTTCACTCTCCAAATTCCTTCAGTCATTTGTCTGGTGAGATTTCTAGTATGAACAGTAGCTACAGAGCAGCTTTGTGATATGTGCTTGGCTTGGAAGTCCTGGTCTTGACAAGGAATTAAGCTGTTAACGTGCTTTGGATCAGTACCACCCTGAGAAAAGATGACTGTAGTGATGGAAAAGGGTCATTGAGCTGTTCCTAGACCTCAGAACATAAAAATAATCTTGCTGAGTGTGACTTTCTGACTATTCAGGTTAAGAGTTGATGCTGCTAAATGAGAAAGATGAAAAGATGAGCAAATATTTTCATTAATATCTTATGTATGTACCAAGTCCTCGACTCCTCCTTTCCCCTCAATATAACACAACTAAATCACAAGTAAATGAGGCTACTGCATATAATCCTGCACAAAAAAATCATCCTTTAGGCTCTTCTAGGTTATCATCTTTTTTCCTATATTCATACCCTTTTCTTAGTGTAAGGAAGGGTATAGTCTCTGCAGCAAAATAATCAGTCCTTCCCATACTTAACTTCTCTAATCTCAAGTCTTGTCATGTCTGTGGTCACAGATTGTTCCAACTTCTCTTGCTAACCACCAGAAATCTCTTTCTTCATGGAGCGGTGGAGACAAACACACGAGAGTATTCAGAAATATACTGGCCCCTACAAAGACCTGACACTTTTGCAGGAGTCTGGATTCCTAAGATGCCGGTGCTAGTATCTAGACCTAACAGCTTCTCCTCATCTCATTTGGGAAAAACTATGAGATGGAAGCTTCTCCAAACCTGGCTTATGCAACAGTGTTTCAGTCAAATGCTAAGCCTCTGGTCAAGTACATCTTCTCTTCTGTGCAGGCTGTTAAAACTGCTCAAAGCAGGTCCCATTCTCTCCTTCAGTTCACCGAACATCAACTTAGCAAACCACCCATACAACCTTAAATTACCCATATTTCTACAAGAGGAAATTAGGAGTAGAAAACAAGAGAAAGAAAGAAAAGAAATAGAGAAAAGCAAGATATAGCTACCACCTCTTTGATTCTGATATGGTCTCAGCTGCCATACAATCCAAGGACAATAGGGACAGAACATGTGCTTGCCTCATGCTTTGGCTTGAGTACCCTTTGGCTTTCCTGAGCCCTTCCTCCATGTGGGACTTCCACTCTGGTGGCCACTGAGGAGCTGGGTTAGGGGCTCCAGGGACAGGTGTGGAGCATTGCCTGTGGTGTGCCAGGGATTGGTGGCTGCTGTGGGGATGGGCTCCAGGGCAGGGTGGGATGAGGTGTGTGGAGCAGGGCCCTGCCTCGCCAGGATGAGACTTGACCTGTCCCTTCCGCCAAACATGCACCTGAAATGTTTCAAGCCAGATAATCCTTCCAGTCTCTCACACTGGCCTCAAAAAAAAGGGAAAGACAGCCAGGGTTGCCTGTATGCTTCTCATCCCTGAAGCTTCCCTGTCACGGTCCAGCTTCGCAGTGCTGGATGGTGAGGTGCTGCAACCTTCCTAAAAGCATCTCCAAGGCGGAGCTGCTCGGCAGGACCACCACACACTCACACACGCGTACACGCACACACACACGGATAGCTCCAGAAAATGGGTCGACGACAAAGATGCAGGAAGGGTCTTCGTATGGGGTTCCACAGGAGGAGTTTAATGCAGCCACACTTGTGAAGGCTTCCCGGGACGAAGACAAAGAACATGGGAGGGTCTAGGTCTATATATGGGAGTAGAGGGAGCATCAGAGACCAATGATCTGAGGGCATGGGGGTGGTACACAGGTGGGACCAGGGCATGGGAGACAATGGGGAGGCTCTGAGCGAGTGGTGATGGGGCAGGGCTAATGAGGGAACAGGGAGTGGAGAACCTTCTAGGGCAGCGACATATAAGGTAGCAAGGGGGCGGGGAGGCCAACCAGGGAAGCAGAACTGGGGTACATTAGCATATCAGAACAATGCATCCTGGGAGAAGCCTCTTCTGTTCACCCTAACCTGGGGAGGATCTTTTGGTACTAGGGACTGTCCCACCAGTGGACTCTCTTCGTCCCTTGTACCACAGGCCCACCGGCCTCCACACTTCCCATTGCAAAAGTGACCATAACTGTACCGATATCTGAAATCAGCATCATACTAATGGCTCCAGGGAGAGTATAATATGACTTGCACCAGATGAAGTACAAAGTTACTCTGTGGGAAGTAATTTAAATCAATACAAAATATCTCAGAATTCTCAGAGAGACTTTGCCTTCCTACCTGCTCATGACTTTATTGATGTACTACTAAATGAAACTAAGTAGTACATCAATACACAGTTTTAATTAGGATGCTGGGGCCTGAGGAGATGTCTGGCATTTTTTGGTGGGAGAAGAAAGTATAAAATAGAGCAAAGGAAAAAACAGAGCTAAAGGAAAAATCAGTGTCAGGAGAACAGTAAAAAAAGTTAACAAAATCACCAGAGCTTGGACAAAGAAATGGGAGATAGTGCAGGTGAAGATCAAGGTCTCAAAGCAAACAGAAGGGAGAAAATGGACTGGTGATATTGACAACAATAAAACTTCATGCCTCTAGTTATTTTCCAGGGTTGTTGTATTCTTTTTATAATGAAAATGCAAATATAGATTTAAGAAGAGAAAAAAAAATGCTAGTTGAAAGAAGAGAGGTGTTTTCTCTCTTAAGTCTGTGTGAAAAATTTTTCTTAGGAAATTGTATTTGAAGTCATCAGATGTTTTTGGACTGTAGCTTTTCCTTCACTGATGAAGATGACTGGGGTAAAAAGGTGAGAAAAATAAAACAGATATCAAAGCAAGCAGTTAGCTAATTGTTTAACCCAAGACAGTTACTAAATTACCCTGAAGACTTCCAAACTACATTTACTGACAATAAAAGTGCCCAAGGTTTTTTTGTGTGTGACCAGAAGAATGCTATGGATATTATCATTGCTATGTTTTATTTTGAAATGATATTCCAAGAGAAATAAATATATTGAATTTTTATGAACAAATAGAAGAGACAGTTGTAATACACCACTAACCACTGTAAAATGTGTGCATGTATAGACTCCAAAAGAAAGTTTCTTTTGAACAATATTGAACATTTTCTGAAATTTATTTTTAGATTAGCAGAAAATATTGTACAATAGCAACACACTAAATCAAGAGATACAAAGATAAAAATTCACCACTAATGCAGTTTCAGTGACTTTAAGGCAATTTTACTTCAATCAGCCTGATTGCTAAAATTAAGTAGAATCAGAACAGGTTTTCAGTTTTCAGTCTTATGAAATAAAAACTATGGGAGAGGCCTTTTTATGTTGTTTTCTTTCACAACAATTCTGTAACAAAAAAGATTAATTTCCTTGTGTTCTTTTCTGAGTCTGTTAAAATTCTGGTGACTCCTGCCCTATTACTCTTGGCTTATAACGCATGAACAAATTCAAAGGCATTTAATTCCTGGAACTAATATGTAATGAAGTCAATAGTCATTCAATATTTTAATGAAGATAAAATTCCTAAGCCTTTTACTTGAGGAAAAAATGATAGCAATAAGAAATACTAAAAAAAGAATCTAAATTTAAAATTAATTCAGTTTTGTCAAGACATGAAGTCTTTTTTTTTTTTAAGTTGCTTCATAAATCCATTAATTCTAGGTTATGTACCGATATTTAAATCAGGATTTAAGAATATTTCAGAGAAGATGTGAAATTATTAGACATTTCAAATTCCTGAGCAAATACATGATAGAGATATAAGAATAGACAGACACATTTTGAGAGTCCATAGAGAAACAGGAAAACAAGCAGAAAGTATTTTAATTGTGAATTGTATGGAGAAAAATACAGATTAAAATATCAAGGTTGTGCTTTGTGACAGGCTGTCAGGCATGAAAGAATTCTATAGCAGGATAAATAATTTCACTGAATGATCATCTTGGAATTACGATTTTTCATTCATTGTTGACCATTAAAGCAAGATACCTTTCAAGGACCATTTCACATGGAAGGTGTGAGTCTTTCCAAAGATTGAAAATTTTCTTATGTACATTATGTACAAGAACACTGTAAAATTAAAGTTTAACTCTGGTATTTGAATTTATTTTATGAAGATCTTGAGATTAAGCTTTTTTGGTGCTTCTGGGTATTTTGTTGGTGGTGCTGGTGCTTATTTTTGTTTTTTTTTTTATTTTTTTAAATCAGCTTTACTATTTTTCCCACCAGGGTCACTGTACTTTTAATAAAGAATGTCAGTGAAAATTTAAAAAATATTAATCACCTACCTAGTTCTATTTCTATAAAAGTATTTACTAAAATACCTTTGGCTTCAGGAGGAGCACCGGGATAAGGATTTATCTATTCTTTTTAAAACGTTCCTCTTGGTATCTGCATTTTCTTTGCCAACAGAAGAAAAAGCAGTAGAAAATACAGTAGAGGCAGAAAAAGCAGAATTAGAAACATAGACTGAAGTGTTTTTTTAAAAATCTTGCTCTTATTCTTAAATAAATCTAGAGTAATTGCAAAGATGAACAGATTTATTGTTAGACAATGAATCATATAATATGAAGAGTTCTATCTCATCAAGCCGGGGTGGGTTTTCTATGTAATTTTGAAAAGTTTGTTAAACTTTTTCTCCAACATCTCTTAGAAAAGAAAACAAAAAAAACAAACACAAAAAAACCCCCCAAAACAAAATGAAAAATAAACCCCTCCTCATAAATATTATAATCTCTAATAAAAAAGAAGCAGTGCTAATAGAATCCATTAGTGTCTTTGATAAACTCGGTTTCTATTGCCATAAAGAAAATACAAGCACAGTACACAGGATGTAGTCTCCAAACCAACCATGGCAAATACTGAGTTCCTTTAATTTTCAATATTCTGTTCAGCAATTAATCACTCACATGCTTAATGACTTGAAGACCAACTGCTCTTAGGTGTTGTCACAATTTATTGCATCAACTGCAATTGGTTGTTGGTTAAACTGGAGATGGATCCAACGATCTTCTAACATTCGGTTAAACAAGGTTATAAGATCCAAGAACACAGTTTAGTTCAGTTTGAGCACCATCAAACAGTTTTAATTTGCCATTAAAAATTCATCCAATGCAGGTCTACCACTGCAGTTGGTCTGTGTTTAATAATTAATGAGATTTGTATGCAAGAATTTATCAGTGGGAGAAGATGATAAAGAAATGCTACCTATAGCATGGGGATGGTGATTTTATTCTGGGGGATGGTTTAAAATCTTCTTTCTCTGTCATTGTCTAAATGTTTCTTTAAAATCTTGTTTACAAGTTGCACTTACTTTCTAAGCATATGTCTACATAATTTTTTCATTAATGATTTTCTTTATTCTTTGTATTTTTTTTTCTAAGTTAAAATGTTTACTTTGCAGACAAGACTGTATCCTGTATTGCTATGAGACTTCTACTCAGAATAAGGCAGAGTAAGTGCACAGGTTTGGAGGATGAGAAATGCAGTAAGAAAGCTAGAAGAGGGCAAAAAAAAGCTCCCAAAAAAAGTAAAAATCTATAGAAGAATAATAGCTATACATATGGTTCTATTTTAAGCCATGTATAATAAATGTATCAGTTTAGTTGCAATGGTGGCTAAGGAAAAAATAACATCAAGTCTTTGAATTTTCTCCCATCGAGTAAAACCTAAAAACAATTAACCCTCCACACCACTTCCCTAAACCTTAAAGGAATTAACATACTGAAATAGCAAGCAAAATATCAGAAATCAAAAGGAGAAGGGCTTTGGACAGGAGCCTACAATGTAGGTTCAAGATGTCCATCCAGGGGACAGGAACAGCCACTCTTAAAGTGTTGATGGGGCAGGATGAGGGGAGGCCCCAGACCGGGCTGCACAGAGTCAGGAAGGGTTGTTAGTATCCTCAGGACACTGAGAAATCTGACCAGTGTTCATCTGTCATCATCATATTCCAGAATCAATCCTATCAGCCTTTCAGATATAATTATGAGAAAGATGGTATTTATGTGGAAGGTCTCTTTTCCTCAAACCCACACAGTTTTTCATTGGAACAAGCAATTAAGCAATTAAGCAATCCCTGAGAGATGCTTAAAGTCAGGGCACATTGACTATATTTTATGTTCTCTATTCCCTTGCAAGCTAATGGATTTGTATTCAATTAAAGATAAACCAAGAAAAAAAAAAGGCCAAAGAGCACCACAGTATTTCAGTTTTCAATGAACTCTTAAAAATACAGTAACAAAAATCTCAGGTACTTAAGATCATTTGCTTGTTAAAAGAATTGATAAAGAGAATTGCTTAGTGAGGTGGTTTGACTTCTATTCCTCTGAAAACACAGAGCTTCGATCAGTTGCCTTATTGTTTCATAAAAGTCTGGCTCCAGTTTGCTGCTCCATTGGCATGAAAGGACCAGTTTTCAGGCTTGACTGCATAAGATGCCAGTAAGCAAATCCCTAAATTAATGCTTAAAATGGTATTTTGGTGACTAAATAATGATCTATGTCCAAAATTTTATACTTGACTGCTTAAAATTAGGAAGGGTAAATAAATCCCTAGTTAAAAGACAGTTATGTGTGCAGAAGCGGATTGATCTTCAAAGCTGGAAAAAAACCTAGTGGATGTCCTTGGAAGGGTTCAGATATGCATGCACTTTGCAGGATTACACCTTCAGAAGATCAAGAATTTTGTTCTGTTGCCTGCATTTGTCTTATAATCTTATCTTCCCTCAGACATTTTTTGAAAACAGTAGCACAGAAGACATAAATTATGAAATAGGGAATTAATAGGAGGTTGCTATAATGCAATTGTTTTAATTATTTTCTAATGACATGGAAAAATATATAGATTCAGATTCACTCGTGTGTAGGGTTCATTTCACTCAAACCCAGGTATCCTAATGTAGGTTCTTTCATTTGGAATTAGTTGCTTAGTTTCCCATTATAGATAACAGAGGTCTAATCAGCATATTCACTGGAGTTAAGTCTTAAGTCCATTGTCCAGATGTAGAAGTTTAATTTAGAAAGAAATGAATTATACCTTAGCTTCCACACTGATCAATTATTTGCCAATAGTGAGGGACCTCTGTGATTTTCACATTGTAGTCACCAACATTTAACTAGATTAACCCAATCGAATTATAATACTCATAACTTAATGAAGTTATTCCTAAGTGACTACAGAATGAGGAAAGAAATTAGAGTTCTTTTTGAATGTCTAATGTAATACTGGATCATTTCCCTATTATTTTATAACAGCTCCTTCAAAAGCAGCTGAAATAAAGTCCTGAAAAAAAATCAACTTAGGAATTTTACTTTTTCATTTTTTTTACCCAAGTGTACTCTCAACAAGTGCTGAGCATATCTGATTTTAAGAGGAACACGAAAAAATCAATATTAATTTGTTCAGATGTTTTTCAGATTTTTAACAGCTTTGGGACGTGGTCAGCATACGAGACAGAGATCATTTTCTATTCAGCACTACACAATTGTTTGAATATTTGACCTTGACATAGCAGGAGTTAACTACTAGATTCAGGCTTGGAAATTGCATTTATTTGTCCTGTATCTAATAGTATAATGGAAAAATGGTGTGATGTAGGGCAGTGATGAGTGATATCTATGAGGATAGAAAAGCTTGCAGTCATTTTTGCCTTGCTGCTTGATTTGCAGAGACAAGAACAGGTGACCTCTGGAAACGTCATAAATGCTCTGGAGAGCATTTATGACATGGGCATTTGTTTACAAGTTAAATAAAATATTCTTTTGCAAATTAATGGTTTCCTGTGGTCCAGTTTTCATTCTGCTTGGGCTGCATGTGTTGTCATACTGATATAATGCATAAAATTTTATTTTTTTAAAGTTTTAAATAAATGTCATTATTTCTTTTCACATCTCAAGACATGGGTAGAGACATAATTCCCATCCCTAATCTCCATGATAACCTCAGAGCTTCCTTTTCTGTTGGCTACAGTGACAATATTCCAACAGGACAAATGCTGGTGATTAAGATTTTCTGCTTCAAGAAACATGTTTTATTCACTAAGTCAAAGAACTTTCTGAAGGCAAAATTCAGAAGAAAGGCACTGTGAGGAGCCTTGTTAACAAATACAGGGCTTTCCAAATCTGGAAAAATGTTTATGATGTCCTATGTTAACAACAGTTGCTAGAAAGTTTTGTTTTCTCATAATCAGTTTGCAGCCTGCTTATGACAATACAAGGAATATTTAGTTGTCAGACAAAGCTCTTTTAAGGTTACCAGCCCATGTCATGTGTTGGTGAACACTGAACAATATTATCTATCAACAGCAGAGGGTAGCTTGTAGGACCTTAAAATCTCAGTGCAAGAGTAAACAATGAGTGTTCATATAGTATTTTAATTTTAGCTTAGGACAAAATCAAGATGACACAGGAAAAAAGCTCCTTGGATCTGTGGGTGTAACTACTGTACAAATTCCACGTCATTGTTTTGCTACCAGCTATCTGAAGAAGGTACCTTATTTGTAGTCAGAGGATTAAATTTCATCAGGACACTACAAGTACTCTTACATGGAAGATATGAATACACTTTTGTCTACACCTGTGAGACAGACCAGATGACTGGGCTTATACTCATCTGAACTGATCTCATCATTCCATGATGATTTAAATCAGAGTTTCTCATAAGAAACAGGTGGTTTTTGCATTGCAATACTTCTACTTCAATTTAGACATCAACAGCAAGATGAAAAGTATCTGACTGTAAATAGGCCTGTTTCTCTTTGTGGGCTAAGAAAAGAGTCTTGAAGACTGGCTCAGCTCTAGATATCTAACATGTAGACATGGATCATAAAAATTATCCTAGCAGAGGGTAGACCAGGCCAGAGATTATCTGACATGATGTACCACAAGTTTATTTCCCATAGATTTCCATGTGTGACTATTTCATTGGCTCATTTCATGGCCATTGTTTTTGCTAGTACATATCTTGAATGTAATAATAATAAAAAAGTAGAAGTATAAGCAAAAAGACCTTTAAAGCAGAGATCCAGGTTTCATTGCTGCACTGTTTGTGTGATTAAGCTGTGTAAATGGTGCTCCATTTATGTTATGCAAACCAGATTTTCACAATTCAGAAATGCATTAAGAAATAATGCCATCAGAGTTTTTAACCTCTGTCATTACCATATGTTTCTTTCTAACTTTTGACCAAGAACTTCCCTGTTAAAGGTATACATTTTTTAGAAAGCCCTATCTTACTTGTAGTGACTTATTATAAATTATTATTTTAATCTCTTATTTTCTTGTTCGATGTCTAAAAGCTGAGAGCTGTCCAGCAATAATAATCTAGGTGAATCTGGATGTGTGGAACTGAAACTCAGAGCCCACAAGAGATGGGCCCAGCTCCTTGTGTTGATAGAAGCTTACAAAGAATTCCAGTACCCTCTAGACTTCAAAGTTATGCATTAAATTTTACTTAACTGAAGGCTGGCACAGGTTTGAAGGGAACATGGGAAATGTCTCTGTTCCAGCTTCGTAAAATACAATGGTTACAGCAGATCTTCTCTGAAGTAAATGCTTTAGCTCTGTGGCTAAAGGTGGACATCTGTGGCATCCTCTAAGCTGCTGTTGAAGGGGTAGGCAGTAACCCTTCCTCCAGGGTTTTCAACAAAAATAATTGTGATTATTTAGGCTTCCAGAGAGTACTAAATGTACAGAGATTGTTCATATCAGTTTAGCTTCTTTGAGACCTGAAGCCAGTGACACTGGTTCTGTGGATCCTGAACAACTGGAGGCTGGATGGGGCCCTGAGCTGCTTGGTTCAGCCAAGATGGCAGATCCTCTAAGTCCATTGCCAAACTTTGAGCATTAACATTTTTTCTGGTACAATTTGGTTGCCTGCAGGCTGTTAGGCACCTAAGTAGTTAAGTGGGAATTGCTGACCGGCTTTTTGGACTTTCACATGGAGATAAAAATTTACATTTTGTCATATATTTTTTTTTTTAATTATTTCTCCCTGAGCTGTTCAGAAGACAAGAAAATCGGTTTGGTATAACTATTCGATAAAGTGACTTACTGCAAAGAAAAAAAGTTTTGTTTATCAGTAAAAGAACACTCTGTGAGTAAATTGAGTTGCATTCTCTGCCTGTTGCAGACATCTGTTTCATATAATTTTCTTTGAAGATGTATTAAATATCACTATCAAATTAAAACACTTGATCTTTTTTTTCTTTTTTAATGTATAAATATATGCATGTGAGCAGTATGTACATTTGTGAGTTTCAATTTGTGAAACCAGGTTACAAATGCTACATCAGAAACTGTTCTCAAACACAAAAGCAATTAATAAAAATCAGCAGGCAAACATGTTTTTAAAGTTTTTATCCCAAGGGAAATCAGACATCTTCTTGAATTACAAAAGCTTGACAGTGCTAGCAATAGTTAGATAGTTTCAAAGTATCTGACACTCTAAACCAATTCAATTATTCTATTTCTTTTGGATTATGCATTAAGAATTGCAGAGTAAGTGTTATTGGAAGAAAAGCTCTTAGAATTAATAAGATTTAATTCACTGATTCATATCCACTGCTGTTTTGTGCTGATCATTAACAGAACTTATCTTGGCTGAACTGCCTGTGCCAAAAGGAGATTGCTTGATCCTACAGTGCTTTTTATGGTAAAGAAAAAAAAGGTTTAATAGAACTGGTTAGATTTTTCAAGAACAGGCAGTGTTGTTTTTAAATTTATATACTTACAGGAACACTTGATTGCTAATTTTAGCCAGTAGAACAAGATTTCCCAAATAAGGCACATCATTCCAATACAAAAAAGTAACTAATCTGAGAAGTTGCAAGAGGATTTTCTCTTTGCAAAGGTCAGACAAAGAATACACTAAATTGTATCATAGGCATTAAATATGTGCAAACCTATATGCATCAATTACTCCCACAACAGAGAAGCTTGGAGTTTTAAATAAATTCATGGGCAGAGAATCTCCCATAAAATTTTTGAACTGGATGTCTTTTCATACACTCTCTGAACAGCTTGCCAATGAACAGTGATTGATGAAGACAGAAAAAAAGCAAGATGGCAACTTACAGAAGTATCTGTCTCTCTTATGTATTTTTAACATCAGCACCAATTTCCCAGTAAAGTTAGAGTCTTAAAAATCATGCTGTTGTAGATTGTAGACTCTGATGATGAAAGCTTTGGAAAAACAAAAAAGAATTGTTGCTTTAAAATAGCATTGCAATGCTCACTGGAGGTTTTTGTTTGAAAGTTGACAGCCTTTTGATGAGCTACTTACTTTTCTGCAATCCCTGCTAGAATGTCTACCAACATGGTAGATAATGATGTTGTTAAAATCAATATATCCTTGCTAAATATTTATTTATTGACAGGGTTTATTTTACTTTGTGAGAATCATATTTGAGAAAGTTAAATGCTTCCTTTAATTGTTCCACCCCACACACTAATTCAATAGCAATGATTGGCTCAATACACTTCTTTTGACTGTATAGATTTCTATGATTATAGGAATTATACACCATATATTCTGATTTCAGAAATTACCAGTCCATGAATTTCTGTTAAGAGACTCACAACAGTAGGCATTTTCATGTTGAAATGTGAAAAATTTGAAACCATTCTGAGTCTAATGGATATTTATTAAGCTCAATAGAAAATTATTTTCCCTTTACATGGCAAACTTTGACTTTCCATTTAGTCACATTTTTAAACGAAACAAAAAAGAAACCAAAAAATCTCTTTCATAAGTAAAAAAAAGAAGAACAAAAATATAATTATATATTTCATTCATATAGTTCATGCATAACACTTTGATTAAAATATTTTTGCTAATTTTATTATCCATTTTAAAGTTAAGTTAGTACTTATTTAAAAAAAAAATTCAAAAGCTTCATTAATTTTATTTCCCCTTTTTTATCATATTCAGACAATGTTAGAGGTATTTCTGTGAAAAAGTTAGATAAAAAGTGGTATTTTTATATGTTTCATTTATAAGGAAACAATTATAATTAAAGGTGATGCTATAACACAAATAAAGATATAGGTACATTTAGAATTACAGGAAAATGCTCCGCTTTTCCCACTGCATACCAGGGGTAATGGAAACTGGATTTCCCATTTTATCTCTGATTCAGACTTTCTGTATAGTATTATGTGAGCTACATAATCTCTTAGAAAACATTTAATTTGCAAGAAATGCAGTGAGGATTAATGAGCTGCTATTTGCTAGGGCTAGAAGGCTGAAAGGCATTTAAGAGCAGGGCCACATTTGGGTTTGGATAAAATCTTAATATGTCCTAATTTGTCTATGACAGCAACTGGCCTAAAGATGTCTTTTGTATTTTGTTTACAAAAAGTATATTCTGAGCTCAGCCTGGGAGACAGTAAAATACTCAGGTGTTTATGAAGAGTTGTTGAGAACCAGAGCTGAATTCTGCTCAGTTCTCCCCTGTGGACCATTGGAGCCTAAATTAATTCCTTCCTCTGACAAAACATCACAATTTTTAATCTGTGTGGTTTTTTTCAGTTCAAGACCTGCTAGGTGTGCCTTCCTTCCTTCCTTCCTTCCTTCCTTCCTTCCTTCCTTCCTTCCTTCCTTCCTTCCTTCCTTTCCTACCTTTCTCAGGTTTTCTGAACTTTATCAGGCCATGCATTCTCTATACATTAATAATGAGCAAGTGTTGATAGGCTTATTCTGTGTGTGAGCAATAAATGATCTGTAAAAGGGCAGAGGACTTAGGAAACCATATTTTCTCTTTGTAGTTCATTCCCACCTAGACAAAAGAGTGCTCCAGTGATTTAGGTTTCATATAAGATGAAAGCCCACCATATGTTGTACTTTCACAATTCTTTAAATCAGGATCAACAAAACATTCAAAGTGTTTGGATTTCTGCTGTTGTAAATGAGAATTTTCATCAGTTTTCTGTGATCAGATCTTTGGATACCAAATGTTTTAATACATGATACTTTGGTGGAATACTGATAAACTTGGTCAATAGTGGGCTGCTCTTATCAAACTAGATTCAGAGCTGGGATCTCATCTGTTTTCATTTTAGACGGTATGAATTTTTTTTTAAAGTATGTTTTATGCTGGAAAGTTAAACCGTTATTCATGGCCTGATTTAACAGTACACAAATCAAACTACACCCATTAAAAGCAAATCAAGCCCAGTTTCTAACGTGGACATCTTCTGCAGCAAGCCATTTGGATGGAATGTTGGAGCCAATTTGCACGATTTATGGTTCAAAACAGTCAAAGGAAATTTTGACAATTGTTGAAGGATTATCATATTGATTGATTACTTTACTTTGTTTTTAAAACTATATAACTACATCACATCAAACAATGGAGAAAAGAGATGTCAAAGGATGGTAAGCTGGATTTAACATTTCAGATATTTGTTAACATTTCAGCATTATTTCTTAATATACAATATGATTTACAGACAAATACAGGAGCAGTAAGGAGAAAAAATGTGAAACAGATAGAAGCAGTATACATAGATAATTTTAAGTGAATATAAGTCAGTATAAAAATTCTCCACTTCTAATGAAAAACAAGAGTCTAAACAAAATTCCTTGAAGTTAGTATGAGTAGTTTTATTATCAACAGAACTATTTTTAACATACATATATTATTATTTAGTTGTTGTGTCCTGGTATTGCCTCGGAGCAGTTAGGACCACTGATCTTCATTGTGTTAGGTATTTTATGGGTAATTGGGAAAACACGGTTCCTGTCTTAAGAACCTGACAATTCACCTTTTATATTCAGCTAAATTTCTGCACAATTTGCAATGACATTGAATACAACAGGAAAGAAATTTAATTTTAAGCCTGGGGTTGGATATTCTATCCTACTCTGGCAGAAATTAATGGAACTTCTGCAAATTTATCCAGGGTGAATTATAATGAGAAATGGTTCTATAAAGAAGAAGCCACATCTGTTTCTAAGAAAAATAAGACAGGAATAAACACTGACTACAACAGAAATCCAAAATGCTGCACAGTACTACCCAAATTTAAGCAGTGCTAGACAAAGTCTATTGTGCTCTGGTTTTGCTGGGCGTATGATTCATTCTAAAAGGAAGTTAAGTTGGGAAGTGTCCCAGAGGGAGTAAGGAAGTGGAATGTTTGCAGAGCTGTACTATGTGCGGGTGGCCACATTTTCCTCCTGGGCACATAAATATAGGGGAAATGCACTGTTGGACTTCAGCTAGATAGAAACAGTTCTGTCTGTGGCACAGTGCAATATCTTTCCTGCTCTGAAAATTCCCATGCCTATGTAGCTCAGCAGCTAGTCAATTTCCTGCATCTCACACTTCATGGTGAAAAGCTAGAGAAAAACTGCAGCATTGTAATGGGAATGTAGTAGCTGGCAGAAGCACAGCAAAGAGACAGGAGGTTAATGCCAACAGGAAACCTTGGCATAACATGGCATCCAAGAACAGTTTCTGCCCTCATACTTCTATCAACCTCCTAGCCATGGAAGCCTGAGAAATCTTGAGGCCAGCAGCCTCTTGGATCACAATTGTGATGAATGACACTTTCATCATCACAGAACATGCTGGCAGCAAAAGTTATTCATATTATGATATATTCTTGCTTGTAGCATGTAAATTTTTCATGGCAGAAAACATGTTGTGGAGACATTCCTCAATTTTCCAAGGACATCTACTTCTCTCCTCTTCCTCTGAACACTGTCCACTTGGCAAACTTGCCTTTTAAATAAGGAGCAAAAGTGAAATACACCTATAGAACCCATGACAGGTGAGTTCATTTTCCCTTTATCAGTAATTTGTAACTTGAATTTATTTCTTTTTGGAATTTTACTGTCTTCTAACTGGGCAAATATGTGTAGGTGTTTTTTACTTGTGACACAAGATGTAGAAGAAAATTACAAACAGTATGAACAAACACATTGAACTAAAAACATTTGGCTTGAGCCCAGGAGTCAGGCTCAGCACTACTATGAACTAGAAATACATTTTTGATGTTGGCATGTCAAAGGGCATATGATTGAATTTTAGTGATGTTTAAGAATTCTTTTGGGTATTTCTGTCCCTAAAAATTTAGCTGTTAATACTGCAGCAGGCTTTCCCAGGACAAATCTATACTCACACATATGTTCCACTATTTTACAGAAAATCAGCTTAATCTAGGTAAAGCTCATTGTTTAAATCAAGAAAACAGGAAAGAACAGGAAAAAGGCTTCTGTATCTTGGGCTAGGAAGCACGTAATTTTTCTTTTTCACTAGTTTTTAGTGTTTAAGACTTTGAATTACACAGTGAGTGAAAATTCTCATTTATAACATATATAGCTATAGTTTCTTTCCCCTATCTGACAGAAGCTGTCCTTGATTTTCCATTTTCTGAGAAGTAGCACTGTGAATATTTTCATGTCTACTTAGAATTTATGGTTCATGTAATAAAACATCCAAAGAACTGTTATGCTCTTCCCCTTTAAACCTCTTTGCAAGACACTTGTGATACAGCCACAAATCAAATGTCCATTGCTATGGATTCAGTAAAACTGAGCATAAAAATTATTCTGAAGATCTAATTGTATGACACTGGTTATCTGTCTTAACTATCCATTCCTTGTTGTCTAAAGGGTAGAGAATTAGTTGTTCTCTACAGGGGATATTCTTCTTATGGTTTTAAGTAATGTTTTGTCCAAGAAAAAGGCACCAATTTTTCTAGTACAACAGGATGGTGCACAGTCAGACTCATATTATTGTTCCATTCCTAATGATAACCATTATGCCAGTGACAATAAGTACTAATTTTAACCAAAAACCTCCATACATAAAGACAAAAATATATTTGAAACAATTTATTTTTGTTCCATTAGTTCACACAGGCTTAGCTACAGTCTTCTCAGAAAGACTGGCAAATGAAATCCTGCCATAGCAAAGATCAGAAGGGAAAAAAAAAAAGGAAGTTATTCTTAGGAATGGATAGTTCTTGCTCTTGCTGCTCCTGCTGCTGTAAATCCACTTTCCCCCATCCGATCCTGGCTTTCCCTTCAAAATCTGTATTTTCTTCACTCCTACAGCATAGGACATCCTTCGAGGCACCATGCCAAGGTGGTTGGAGAGTGAACAACTCTGTAGCCCTGGCTTGGAGGAGCAATACCTAAGACTGCTTTATACAGGGTGGAGCTGGGACCTATAGTTAGTGTGAAAAAACCCCAAACCACAGAACACTAACATTTAAGTGAATTACAAAGGCATCAACCTGGATAGATAGGTCTTGTACATCTATACTGTCCTAAGTTGTACCAGATCAGTTTTATAGTATCCAATAGGCTTAAACTATAATTAAATAATATGTGCATAAATTTATACATATATGCACATATATGTAAAAACAAATATACATATGTACATATATGTATGTTTATATATAAATCTAAATGTGAAGAACTGTGAAAAATGCTTTATGTCTACTGTTCCAAGTAAAGACCAGATGCAATCTTTTTCTTGCCTGTTATTGAGATTTTAGAATTATGTCCCTGGAAAAATAATTGTTCCTAGGTTTGTAGAAAGATGGAAGTTTCGATGATGGTGTAATATAGACACCAAACATACATGAATACATATAAACATTCAGTGTCTTAGGAAAGTTGCTTTAGCTAAATAATTCTGAAAAAAAGGACATTTTGTCAAAGTGTTTGGTCTTATGATTAAAAAAATATATCAAATGTTGGTTTTAGTAAGACCATCTTATGGTAATTGCAGTCAATGTTCAGTAACAGATAGCATCAAACACATATTTCAACTTACGTCTACAGTAAAGAGTTATCAGCTACTTCATACATAAGTAAATTATTCATGTTTCCCTATTTATAGGAAACCATTGTACCAAGGTGGATGACCTCAGCAAATGCCTGTATCTCAGCATCAGTTCTGCACTAGATTTCTGCATCAATGTGCCCTTGAACCACAAAGCCTTCATGTTTCAGCTCTGTTTTCCAAGTGAGAAGTTTTGGTCTTACATTGACACAACCTTAAAGTATTATGTCAAGTGAAAAGAGCAGGAAGGGGAATAATTTTCACAGTACATAAATAATAATAGCAATTATTTATAAAAACATATTGGAAAAACTTGAATAGAAAATTGTGTTGAATGCATTACTTTCTCTTCCTTTCTTCTTTTGGTAAGTAATAATTAAATTTATTCCAACTGCAGCATCTGGATTATTGGCACAGCTAGTTGGGGAATTTTACATTTTCCACAGGTTATTCATATATTTGTAACCATTCCTGTTTTCATTTGAATTCACTGTGCCAGATCCTTTTTCAGCAATGAATACTCTATCTACAGCCTGTTGAGTTCAGTGGAAAGTGCACTTCTGACTTCTGTATTGGAATCAAGGCCCATATACGTTACAAATTGCTCTTGCAGTCACCAGGACAGCCTTCTAATTGAGCAGAGCCGTCAGCTGGGGAACAGACATCCATTTCCCAATGGAATCCACCAGCTGCACATCACTATAGAGAGCAAGCAGGTAAGACAGGACACTTTCAGGAAGTTAGGATGGCTGTAGACAGTCTCCACATATGGTATCTATCATCCAAAGCTGGTACAGCAATTCCCTGTTCAGTGTGAGAATATAGCGGTGTGTAAATATTTTATAAATTCACGGATATGTTTTCAGTGGATTTTACTGCATGAGGTGTTATTTTTTGGATTTGAAAGTTTGGGAAGGACTGGCTGTCAGTATGTCTGCCATGTTAACTACAGCTGGCTAGATAACAGGAATGCTACATCATGGAAAAATAATAAAATAAACTCAAAACCAAACTTCAGGTATCACAGAAAATTGTTTGTTTGTTTGTTTCAGTGACATCCCAAAAAACAAGCAGGCAAATGACACTGCTTCCTCTATTCCTCCTCTTCTCAGTCAACAGTTCTGTGGTTAAGACATTTTTCTGGCATAGGACAGAGCAAGTTGAAAACTCCTTCAAAAGTAATGCTTCCACCAGAGTTGTCCTCGTCCATAGTGTGGAGGCTGGCACAGCTGTGTGCCCCAGAGTCAGTCCTGAGATGTGAGGAGTAAATTGGCCCTGCATCCCCATCTGGACAATGGGAGAGGGGTGGGAAGGCAGTGCTGTAGCCTTCCTGTAGGACTTCCTGCTTCATGGCTGGTGGGATGGGGAATAACTGGGCTGCTGCAAGCTGCCAGTGGTAACCAGGGCAGAAGTCTTAACATCCACACCCACACAAATGCATTCAATTTAGAGCCGATCATTAGAGTGCTTCTTGAGTAATGAGTCTTGTCCCCTGTTTCTATCTCCAGACCTGGGAAGTATTCTAGTGAAATTTTTGTGAAAACAGACACATTGCCTCTAAAAGTTACAGCTGGTACATCATTGCTATTTAATGGAAAAACATTTTTTTGAAAAATTCCTTTCTGTTTTCACATCATGGTATTTAACTGGTAGAGGAAGTGGTGGGTGTAGAGGGACAGCAAAATCAGCAAATGCTCAGAGGAAAATCAGAGAAATTAGCTGTGAGCCCAAGAAAAATCATGAGCAAGTAAGGGATGTTTTTCAAAAATAAGCAATAGGAAGTCAGTGTGACTTCTGCTCCTAAATCTTTTACTCAGCTTGATACTGCTATCTTAAATCTTTCTTCTGATCGGCTTTCTGTCATTTGAATGTTTCCACTATTGATGATGATTTTGCTTCACTGAGAAATATTATTCTGTTGCTAGGAAGTAAACGTGGTAACTAGGATGCTATAAAACAACAAGAAGTTTATAACAGTTTTCTTAAAGAATGATATTCTTAGAAGTTAATAGTGTCTACTCACTTGGGAAGTCTGTGATCATTAGGTAAAAGAGCAGCCTGAGACATTCTCCAGAAATGAGAAATTGTAACATTTTCTTGCAAAGCGATTACAGAAGAAGAAACATCTGAGACATTGGCAGGCACATTAATGTGCTGGCTCGCATAGTAGGTGATTCTGAGAATGAAGTGGTTGATACACAGGAGAAACCTTCGGAGATCAAAGCAGAAAACTATAGAAATAAGCCATTTTATAGGAATAAGGATTCTAGTTCAGGTACTCCACTTCCTTAAAAGTCTCAAAAAGTGGTGCTGATTTAATGTACCTCTATGATACAAAACTTCATGGCAGACACAAACGGTGTTTTGACACTTCTCTTTTTTACCCTTTGTCTAGTAATTACATGAATCAATAATAAAATATCCTTGACATGGAATGGCAATTTTTTCACAACCACCCTGCAGAAATGTCTGTACCTTAACAGGTGGAAGGCAAGAAAACCATCACTTGCAATTTCTGAATCTAACTTCTGTGGGAAAATTGCAATTGTTTCTGGCTAGAATCTTGCATGGTCCTATGGGAGTGCCAAGGCTATTTATGTTTTAAGCTTTATTAGTATAAGATGCAGGATTATTATTTTCCTGGAAAAATCTTGGGATAGGGCTTTGTGGTTGGTTTGCTTTTAAGTGGAATGTCTAAATAAAAATATAGTGGTTAGACAGAAATAATGGAATATATGATTTGCCATATAAGGATTTCTTCTTTTCTCTCTCCTTTTCAATTGTATTGCAGCTAAATTTCCACTTTTGTGTTTGTTTTTTCAAATCCTTAATTGATTGAGGGCTCATTTTACTGTACATTTGAGTCTAATTACTTTTTTGGTGGGCCTAATCTGGTATTTAGACATCTAAGTACTTGTGAAAAACCAACAATTATTTGCAAGTATAATTACTTGCAATCAAAAAGACAAGTGGAAAGGTGACATTTTCTTTGGAAATTAGCCCTTCTACATTAGCTATTTATTTATAAAATACACACGAGAGACCAACTCACTTTTGGAAAGATAAAGTGGAATTCTTGGGAAATCCTAAATCACTCTTTCTCTTTCCTCACTGATGCTGTACGAAGCAGTCAAAAGGAAATGTTCAGAGTAGGCTATCCTTCAAAGCATTTATGCATTACAAAAAAATCACTATACACATCAGTATTGAAGATATTTAAGTAGCTGATTCTTTTTCTGAGCATTTGGTAAATATAAAATTCTCCTAGAGAAATTAATAACTAGGAAAATCCTACTAAGTGGTTTTGCAGAATTAGCTACGAGGAAAGAAAATATTTTTATGGATATTTCTTTAACTATCCCATAAACATATAATACAAAATTGCATGTATATTTAAGTAAAGTGCTTTTTCAGAGTTCAGCAACTGCCTCTGAAATTGTTTTGTCATATATTAAATTTTATCTATTTCTTATTGTATTATGGAGCAGCTTTCCTATTTTACATATTATTACTTCCATTTAATCCACTTATTGGTAATTTGATCTGCTGTCCAAAGATCTGGAACTGGATCATGAGAAAATAAATAACTATTTTTAACCATGTTTGCTTTAAGCAAATATATCTAGAAAATTTAAGAATCCTCACCAGATTTTAAATTCTTTTTAAGAAAAAATTAGTTTGGAAATGAGAAGAAAAAGAGAAAATAGTATGACAGATACAAAAGAAATTATTATTTAAAATAAACTATTTTGCAGAATATGATGGTCCTTTAGATAACAAGCCATTTATTTCAATTTAAAGAACAAGACCAGACAATGTGAATAGGAGAGAAGGCATCCTAAAGATACATTATTGTTGTACTAATTCTGTAGCAATTACTGTTACTCGAACTTAGATAAACATTGCCATATATTATTCTTTAGTTTAGCAGAGAAATTTGATATCCTGGCATATGACTGTGTCACACATACAGGGGACAACAGCAAATGAAGTTGTCTCAGAAATATTACTGAGGAATTAACAGGGATTAAAGATATGTAAAGCTATCTGAAAATTTTCAGAGTGCAGCAAAATGTTAGAGGGACTTAGACCCACTGTGTACATCTTGAACATGCAGGTAACAAATATGAATCCTGCATTTCCTCTAGGGCAAAACTAGGGTTCACATTTTCATCACAGGTTCTGAATATCTGGAGAGATGGACATTTGCACCATTTACACTTTTATCAGTCTCTGGTATTATGGACACACAATTCCCTGTGAAGAAATTGGAAATTACCCAGGAGCATTTCAGGGAATGATCATCCAGTGCTTTCCATGCCAATTACACTTCAAACTCATCACAATCTGATATTTCAGTCCATCTATGTGGAGACAACAATATTTCTTAATTTAAACTGTCAATGCTTTCTTCCCAAGGTGGAAAGATAGGATAATCAAACATAAATTTGAATCATTGTAACCTGGAAGCCACATTTTTATAAGCCTTTACTAGTTAGTTTACCACCTGAGTTACAGAAGAAAAGGTCAAAATTTACCTCCCATTCCCCACCCATTCCTTACTGGAAAGCAATTTAGGAAAAAAACCCCAATACCTAAGACCACATTAAAATTCTCACCAATATTGGTCTGATAGTCTCAATCTTCTATTGAAAAAAACCTAAGACTTTCTATTAGATGGGGCAAATTTGAATGATAGAGGCTGAAAAAAAATCTTCCAATTCTTAAATTATTTATCTACTGTCTCTCTATAAGGTACACTGAATAATCACTGCTTGAGGAATGTCGAGAAGACATAATTTTCTGGCAGAAGACATAAATCTTGGAATGTGTTAAGTGGTCACCCCACAGACATTAATAGACTCAAACTGCAGCTGGGGTCTTAGGCCCCAACATGAAACATAGGGAAACCCTATTCTGAAGCCTTGTTTTAAGTTCAAGAGAAAATGGTTTTAAATCATTACCTTCTTCCACTTCTGGAAACGCCTTAAATTTGGAGTTATGTTATTGTTGTGTACTTTGGTTGAACCAGGATACTGACCAAAGCTGGTGTAAAGGTGATCTTATAAAGATTTTGGACCGCTGCTCTGTCAGAGAAAAGAAAGAAAAATAGGAACTGGATTAGACCAGGCCATAGTCTGCTTTTAGGTACTAGCGTTGTCTTTGAAACCTGTAACACCTCCCAAAGAATTTTCATGTCATAGTCAGGTTTTTTTCCCATGTGAATCTAAAGTGACAGCATGATGCGGGATGTTTTACACTATTTCCTTGATAGAATTATGCTTCTCACAGGAGAAGAAATGTGTTCTTATTGCATCTGGTTACCAAGTGAGCATACCACAGGAGATAATATTAAACATTAAATAATCAAGAATTATCTCTAAATATGTTAAAAGAAATTATTTTGACAACAATAGGAATTCTTCAGTCCCACTTATCTCTAAGAAATATTTCATGGAAGCTGAAATTAGACTGGGAACCTCAAATAATAGTAACATGAATATGTGATTGCCACAGCTTGCTTGGGTATGAAAATGCTTTTTCCCAAACCACTACTGGCTCAAGAGATGTTATCAGCTAGTAAGTGTTTGCTCCCTAGAGCTGTGGTAACTAGTGCTGTATGATTTTAGAGGAGCAGAGATATCCAAAACAGTCATTAAGCATTCCTTTTAAGTAAAAAATTGGATACTTGTTTTAAAATAGGTACTCTGGGAATACTTTCGCTTGGCTGAAAAAGAGGACCAAATGAACTGACAGATATAAGAGCAAATTCTCTTTGTGGCTGACTCACACAGAATTCAGGTTTCATTTAAAATTCATTTTGAGAACACAAAGCATTTCAATTTCATCTTCTCTGCCTCCAGACCACACATTATTGCATGATATGAGACATCACCTTCAGATTTACATATTTTTAAAGTAGGGGTGGAAATGCTTTAGTATGTGATAACATGGAGTTTTAAATTTAATCTGGATAGCAGCAGAAATGCTAATATTAGGCACAGCTGTTGTATAAGTTTATTTTCTACGTTTCCTAGGTTTCAGTGCCAAGCAGACAACAGTACATACTTTCCAATTTCACTATTCTAGTACACTTTTTTTCCTTCCTTCTTCCTTCTTTTCTTCTTAGCTTGTTTGTTCCCTCTCTGCATCCTTGAGCAGGTCATCATTTAAAATTTCTGAAATAAAAAGGAATGTCTACTTATCTTGCACAGCTGCTGAAACTGATTGTTTTTTCTAGCCCAGGCTTTCTCCTTTGGTGGCTTGACTGCTTTAGTATGGACTTCCTTGAATAATTAGCTAAAGATTGCATTCTTCACATGAACGCACTGGCACGTGGGATGCAATTTGATCAGGTTCAATCAAATCAGCTATTAGAATGATATTGCTTAAAAAATACTTCCTACACTTCTGAACTCAGCTCTGCAGCCTGCCTCCAAGCTTAATACACTTTGTTGTCATCTCTCACTGTCACTAACTTCCTACATGTTTTTGCTAATATAGCGCTTGGGAAAGATGTCTTAAGTAGCAATCTTAGAAGACACAGCCTTATATGATACAGAAAGGAGGAAGAAAGGTATTCCACATGTTCTTCTACCTCCAGGAACTCTGCAGCTGGTTCCTTCTCCTCTCCTCCTTGCTAAGTATGTGGAAAACTGTTATCAATTCCAATTTTGCTTCTGGTGTTTTGTTAAAAATATACATTGCAATTAGGCATCAGTGAGTAAAACACTGATCTAAACAGAATAAAGCCAGTTTCCAGTCTAATTTCTTACATGGTTTGCATAGTGGTGTTGGGATGATCTGATATCTTTGCCTAGTGTATCTATTAAGTTTGGCATGAACAATTTTGGATGTGGCAATATCTATACCACACATTTTTTGGACTTATGTTGCACCAGTGAACACAATGCCTGAAAGACCTTTGCTACCTTAGAGCCAAGGAAAACAGGAGAGTGAGGCAGTTAAGACACATTAGTGGTGAATGTATTACTATTGTCACCTAAAAGGGACTGTCCCAAAAGTTCTCCAACCAGTGACCGTTAATCAATTCAGTGTGTACTGGTTACTGTGGTTATTCCTCCTCATGTGCAGAACTTTGCGTTTCCCCTTGCTGAACTTTATGTGGTTCATCTCTGTTTGTCAAACCCAACGAGCAGGTTGCTGCTCTATATGGCAGCACAACAACCTGGTACCAGCCAGTTCCTTCAGTTCTATATTTTTGTAACTGATGAGAGTGCACTCCATCTCCTCCTCCAGGTCTTGATGAAAAGTTTCAACAGTACTGGTTCCAGTATTGACCCCTGGGCTATGCCACCAGTGACAGGACTCCAATTGAACCCTTCACTGCTCATCTTAACTCTCCAGACGTGGCTGTTCAGTGGGTTTTCAATTCACCTCACTGTGTCCTTATCTTTGTAAGCTTCTCTATTAGAATTCTATTAGAAATCATGATGAAAGCTTTGCTAAGTTGAGAATAAATAGCATGAACTGCTGTTCCCTATCAAACCATCGCCTCACTGACGTTGTTGAAGTATGATTTTTCCTTCTTATATCCATACTGACTACACTTCACCACCTTCTTGTCCTTCATGTTTTTGGAATTAGATTCCAGGTGGATTTTCTCCATCACATTCCCAAGGACTAAGCTTAAACAATCTCCTCTGAGGATTCAGAACACTATCTCCTGGCTACTGTAGCCAAGGGCTACCCTGACTTTCACATCCTTGAATTGTTCTTTCTTTTTCGTAAGTATCAGATCCAGCAGAGCACCTTTCTTTGCTGGTTCTTCAGTTACCTGGACCAGGAAGTTGTCTTCGATGCATCATAAAAGTCTTCCAGATTGCCTGAGTCCTGCTGCATTGTCCATCTATCGTTTGTTACAGTGTTTGAAGTCCCCCATAACAGGGCCTGTGAATGTGAGGCCATATCTACTTCCTGATCAGGAGGTCTATATTGGATTCTGACTAAAAAAGCACCTGTGCTGGGCTGCCCACAAGTCTTTACTCATAAGTTCTTGACTAATTCCTGGACAAATCATAGAGGCAGACCTTCATGTAATCCAGCTGTTTCACATAAGGGGCAAATCTCGCTTCACACCTTCCCAAGCCCTTCCTTCTAAAGAGCCTGTATCCCTCCACTGAAGCACTAAGCCATGTGCACGTCTCCACATGTCCGTGTAGTCTCAGTGTATTGCAATGACAGAGCTGTGAAGAAGAGGAAGATTGCAGGGAAATGGTTGCTTTTATGACAAGCAAGAAAACCAGCCTGGCTTAAGGCAATCTTTTGCTTTACTTATTTATGTGATCCAAATGAGATTTAAAAAATCTTATTTAAAAATAAGAATGGAAAACGGCTAGTGCCTGTTTTGTATTAGTATGACAGGTTTAAGATGTGCAAGACTTTGGCTAAAAACTGACTAGCTGATTAAATTTGATAGCCTTGTAATAGAATTTTATAAGAGTTTGCAGAGGTGTATGGTATAGAAATGTGACTTCATGCTGAATAAGCTTTTAGTCCTCAACTTTTTTTTAATACCAATACTGTCCAAACCAGGCTGTGAAGTATATTCCTTAACTAGAAGATTTGCTGTATTTAATTTATGCAGACGGACAAGCCCTTGGGAAATATCAAACTTTTCAGTTATTTAAACCAAATCAACTAATAAAGTTTGCACTTTACAGACTGTACAGGTGCTTGTATCTTATCTTTTAAAAATTACTTAGAAGAGATACAGCTGAACAACTTCCTGTTTTCTTCTTTTTATCAGCAGTACTCTCTTATTCCTGTATTACCAAAACATAGACCAAGTTAAATTTCATCAATTGAAGTTCATTTAAAGGATATTTCAGCTCCAGAGCTAAAAGACCAAACTGAGGCTAATCCAATCACTTCTGAAAGTGATACGTGACATTTACCAAATTATTTTCTGTAGGTATAAGAAAATTCTTTTTATTTTTTCTGTTTTAAATCTATTATTTCTCTTCCATTTAAACCAGATTTTGCTATAGAGGACCACTGTAGTAAAAAGAACTTGGGTTTTGATAGCAATTTTTTTTATTGTAGCAACATATTAGTGTGATGAAAATATTAGTGCAACAATTAGGGACAGTGAAAGAGACATGTTGAGTGACTTGGGAATACCTTCAAATGTAAAAAAAATACAAAATACTGTAAAACGGAAACTCTATTCCTGATCAATATATGTATGTTTTGCAATACTAGAAAATTTAGGATGCAAATAGAGTAATAATAAGAGAAATTGAAATACTTTCTATTGAGATAGATATTCCACAAGGAAAATATTTTAGAAAAAGCTTGCAAATGAAATAAATCTATAAAAACTATTGATAGGAGCAGTGTATTCCACAAAGAAATAACAGTTCGTATTGAAAGATCAGTCTAGTCAACAGAATCCTGACTGTTCTGGACATTTTTCTTTACATGCATTTGTATAAATGTATTATATGAAGGCACGCAAGCATCAACATTTTTCTTAATGGAATAGCTAATTAAAAACATGACGTAATATATTTTATATATTATATATATATATTATATATTATATATATATGTTATATTATATATATATATACAATAACCCAACACTTTTTTTTCATTTCAGCCTTTTGTAAGTGCCCACTATGCTATATATATTTAGCCAAATTTGAAAACAATGACAAAACCCCGTTAACAGAAATGATGAAATCAAGTGGGAGGAACCCAAATTTAGAGAACATTTAGGGAGTATAGGATGGATATGTATCATGAAGAACGAAAATGCTGTTCCACAGCAAATGTTGTTCTCATGTACGAAGTCATTTGTAGCTCTACAGGAACAACTGGTTTCCATTGTCTGTTTTCAGATTCATGGCCCAGGAAAAAATGCTGGGGACTGGAAATGGAAGCCGTTACTTGCAAACAACATATTGGTAGAAGCTCAGGGATATTGCTGTAGCTCTGAGCTTCTCTACTTTGTGGTAAAAAACAGAGAGAAAGGCATTATGGGAAGGGTTGAATAAACTCAAATGACAATGAAAGCAATTTCTATTATTGAGTTTTCACTTCTCATTTTTTAGATACTTGTATTGCTAGTTCTTACCAGTGTAGAGGGATATGAGTTTTGCAATGAAAATCCATTTTTAAAGACATCATATGTTTCATGGCCCTCAGTAATGTGATGTGTCCCATGCCTAGAGTAAAGTTCAGCACAAAACTAAGAACAAAAATCTTTGAGATATCCAATCACTAATCCGAAAAGAGTCAAAGTCACAATTAGAGACACTGAATAATAGGGTTGGGATAAAAAACCTGAATCCCCATCAGAATAAAGAATCCTGCTGCCTCTTCTAGGCCATCTACAAATAATTAATAACTTAACTTCAACAGAATACAGATAATTTCATGTAAAAATGTGTTTCCACTCCTCCCTGGAGTTTTGCAAATGCAGACCATTTAATGTGAAGCCTGAAAATTTTGTGATGAGTATTTAGCTTTCAAGGATATATTTATCATATTTGTCAGAACTTTTCTAAGTCTTGCTTTACAAGGTGCATCAGCTACCAAATGCCCACCCAAGTGCTCTCTCACTCATCCTTCTTAAGAGGACAAGGGGAGAAAATAAGATTTAAAAGATCATGAGTTTCAAAATACAGACAGGGCGATTAGCAACAAATTACTGTCCTTGGCAAAACAGACTTGATTTAGGGGAGTTAATGTAATTAATTGTCAATTAAAATGGACATGTATGGTGAAAAATAGAGACAAATTAAAACAACACCTTACCCCTGCCTCCACTTTTCTATTAGCCTTCATGTCACTTTTTCACTCATGACTCATCTGTATCCTTCCTGTAGCTCAAGCAGTACAGAGGTATGGGGATACAGTCAGTTCATAACTGTTCCTCTTTGCTGCCCCTTCATCTTCACACTTTTTCCTGTTGCAATGTGAGTCCTTCCCATGTCCTTCAGGATAAAGTTGCTCCGGAGTGGGCTCTTCACCAGATGCAGTTCCTGATGTATCCGCCTGCTTCCACAGGGCCACCTCTACACCGGTGCCTGGACACCACGTTTCCCTTCTCCCCTGACCTTGGTGTTTTCACTGTTCTGTCTAGTACTTCATTTCTTCTCTGGTCTCTGGTGTTTTGGGCCTTTCCGAAATGTGTTATCATAAGATGAACCACCAGCGTGGCTGCTGGGCTCAGCCCTGTCCCGTTGGAGCTGTATCTCACATAGGGCAGCTCCTGGCCTCTCAGAGAGAGCACTGCACCTTCCCCACAGTCAAAATCTGGACATGAACATCCAATACACACAGCAAAAATGTTTGCTAAAAGGACTTTAATCTTTAACTTTACACTTGCACTAGAATTCCTTCAATAATATCTTGAACACTGGAGAGTTGGCAGTAAGACTGGCGGCATCTGAGCGGTTTAGCCATGTTAATTAAGACACTGTGATGGCAGAACATCAATCCATCGGGGTGAGCCAGAACCTTCTGCTGTTTATTGCCCTCTGCCTGTGATTGCTGAGCTGTTGGGGTAAGGAAACAAAGACCCCAAAGTCCCCAAGTGTGAATACTGTTCCTTTCTGTGACCTTGGCTTCAGAATCTGTCATGTTTTAGCTGTGTTACCTAATGATCTGTGCAGGCACTGGCTATTACTTATTAGGAGCAAAACAGTAACTAAATTTTTCAGGCCATCTGAAAACATCTGCAAATAACTTTCAAAAATGTTGCTCCTGTGTGTCCACAAATACAACATATTTTACAAAGGGTAGTGTGCATGGGAGAAGTTACTTAAGCAGCATATTTGATTATTACTTGCTTTTATGTTTTTGAATCTCCTCCCCTGGCAAACCTGTTGCCCTGAAACCTTAAGCTAAATTTCATGGGCTTCATAAAATAATTCACTACCCTAACCTGTACCTCATTATTGCTTCTCTCTGTGCCTTGGGAGGACTCAGATTTTCCATGAAGGTCACAGCTAAATTTTAGTTGCTCAAACCTTCAGCCTGTCACTGGTCCATTGCTACTGCTCTCTTGACCTTGCAGACGGAGTGGTAGCAATGTGTAATTCCTTATTAGAGAGGAAACAGAAGGGTAAAGAGAAAAATAGTACATATATAGAAGAAATTAAACGTAAAAGTTGTCAGGCATATTCCATTGCTTTCTTGTACATGCAATTAATTTCTAAGCAATTTTTTTTTTCTTAGTCTAGGTTTTCACAGAGATTTGATTATGAGGGCTTGACGAGTTCCTGAATGTGAGTGACTGTAAGAGGAAAAAAACATGAAAAAAATTAAAATTTTTTTCAATTACTATGCTAATGTGTTGGGGGGAGAGGCTGTGTGATTTTTTTCAAGGAAACAAGCACAGACACAACAAACGGGTCCAGAAGAAATCAAAATCTTTTGTGCTTTGTGCTCCATCATCAATCTGAAAACTTCAGAACATGACTTGAAAACAAACTTCGAGGCTTCTCACCAATGTCAGATATGACAAAGTACTTCAGAAATTAAATGTACAGTAGAACATGGTGTTTAACATGACTTTATAACATGTAACATACCCAATAATGGTTTTCACAGTAAATGTCATAGATGTACTCCCAAACAGCAGCACCGTTAAATATCCTCTCCTTCTTTCTGTCTTTCCACTCCATTTCCCTAATTTTTCTTATTTCTATATTTCTTTATTCCTTCCTTCTTTTAAAAGTTTTGGATGGAAATTCTAAAAATATATATCCTGAGTTTATCACATCAATCAAGAAAAATTTCTACATAAACCCCAAATAAACATGACCAAAAATAAAGAAAACATGGAATTAATATCTTAAAAAATTAAACTTTGAACCTTCCAGTCAAGCTGGTTTATTTTGATTCATTTCTGATTGCTGGGCTACTTTTTCCTTGGGAACAGTAAAATCCATCCCTAGCATGACATTAAAACCTTCTATGAAATCTTTCTTAATCTCATTTCTGTCCTGCACTAAACAGAGAAAACTCAAATGCCAGCACCACTCTTGGCAACACACACCCAAAGAGAAAGTACACACTGAACCACGAAGGATATTGCCAGCTGAGATGTCCACCAGCTGGAAAGCTGTGGAGCTGCCACAGCACAGGCAGTACTGGAGGTTTAAACAAGTTTATTGAACATTAGAGCAATTTTACTGCTATATCTCACCTAAGTTATGAGCAAAACATTACATGAAAATCTACAAGCCTGAAAATGTGTTGTGTGGATATACATGAACTTATTATGCAAATACAATAAATATTGTTGATAAATAATATAATAATATATCCAAACTATTATATATGGAATGTGTCATATAGTAATATACCTTATAAAAATATTCACTATAAATATGTTATACATTTATATTTATGATTTTTATTAATATTATGTGTTCATATTTTCACTTCTAGAGAAATAGAAATGTCTTCTGAAAGATATGGACTCTATAACTCTTCACCAGAGGGTGGAATGAGTCGGATTAGCAGCAACTGTAGGTCAGTTCTGTTCAACGGGTTCAGTTTAGTCTCTTTAATTCATATATCCTTAGTTAAGGATTTAGCTTTCTCTGTATGTTGCTCTTTTCTTTTACCATGGACCCCATGGAGAATGTAAATTCCTGCATTTTTTTCTATGTGCATTCAGGTCAGTGACTGTTACTTTGTTTATTAGATAGATTCTGCTTGTCAGTAAAAAGACCAGGTTGTTTTTTATGTTTCCCATTAACTTCCTGGCCTTGGCTCTATTTCACAAAAAATTCTGTTTTTAAAACCCCAAGATCTGATAAAAACTAGGTAAGAACTTACTCTTATAGTTACCATGTATTTAATTTCCTCTCTTTTATTCTGACATAAAGAGACAATTGTGTGGAAATTGGGTCCACTATCCAGCACTCCATGTACACTGAAAAAAAAAAAAAATCCTTCTTTCCCTATATAAGCCAGTAATGTAGCAACATGTTAAATAGAAAATGTAATTCTGATTATTCCATCTCCCAAGGTCACCCGAGGACAGAGAGACAATGGAACTGCAAAAGGCAAAGAGGGTAAAGTAGATAACCTGAAGCATAAGATAAGTAAAGATTAAGTTAAGATTAAATGGGGTAGCCTGAAAATAAAATAGATGAGTGAAAAGGAGATGTGATGCTGGTCTGCCAAATCAAGAATGTTATAAAGAATTTGAATAAGAAATGATCAGTATTTTGTCAAATGCAAGAATCAGTATACACAAAATGAAATTTATAGGAGGAGAAATAAAGTAAAAAGTATTTTTTCACGTTGCATGTATTTCACGTTTATAATGTCTTAAGTCTAAAAAATAAAAAAGAAATTAAAAGGGAGCTAATGGAGAAGAGGTATCCAGATTATTAAGCATGGTGATTGTTTTTGGAAGTGATTATAGGATACAATGGGGGCAGATACGCCTTTGTATTTGTCCTCTAACGTCTACTGATGCTCTTGGACAAAGAAACAAGGTTAAATCTTTAGCCTGACTTGGTGGTTCTATCCTTTCACATTCTTATACAGAGTCATCTCAGATCATTTTCATTAATTATTAAAGTGTTGATCAATGGTGATGTAACTAGATGGCCTGAAAAGCTCTGTAAGTATTTCTTTTTAGTGGGGGAATTTAAGCAAAAGATCACACTGAACTTGTATAAGCCTGAAATTAATTTTTTTTTTGTTTTATGGGCACATGATATTCTGTAGTGTTGTGAATATGCACAGGTTTAAAATATCAACGGTATTTAGGAAAATGAAAGGAAACTGAGGGAAAAAACCAACCAAACCAACAATTTTTAATGGGATACTGTTGTCAAGCTTGCTTTTCTGGAACACACAAAGTACAAATAGCCACTAACTACTGGTGAATCACTGGGAGAGCTGGACTTTTTTGACAGTAGATCTCTAGTCAGAGTTTACTGTTTTCCAGGACTTTCCTAGATGGCCTACTAGTTCTTTCTTTGATGTTCATGTGTCCAAGAGCCGCATGCCTTTAAAATACTTTTACTATTTTCCTGAGCCCTGCAAACAAGAGGAGAAAAGTGTTTTTTAAACAGTTTGTCTCAGCAAAAAGCCATACAAGTGGGTGGCAGGGCAAGTAATAATATTTGCTTCCTTTAAACCTCCATTAGTGCTATAGGTTTCATTTTACATACATTCTCTCACTTCAGTACCTAAACCCCTTAATATCATATGCAGGGTTTTATCATGCTTTCACTCCAAAGGTTTTAGAATAGGACTGGAATTGGGACTCCAGTGCTTGTGGCAGCTAACTCTGTTTTACCTACTATACATTTTTTTCTGATAAATGGCAGAATCAAGATGATTGGTCTGGTAGACATCAGGTTTGATACTATAGCTCCCGAATCTTTATTTGTGTTAGGCTGAGCACATGGGAATTTCAGGCAGTAACAGTCGTGTTATTTGTCACTTTGAGTTAAGAAAGGCAGGATGCTTCAACTTTACGAGGTTCTTCCTGCATTCTCAGCAGAAATCCTGAGATGGAGCGAGAGCTGAGACAGGCCCTGGTCTAAAATAAATTCTTTATGCTTCCCACTAGGCTTACTCATGCAAGCATATATCTGTTTCCCTTCTAATTAAAATGTAAATAGATTAACTAAAAGTACCTGTGTTTAAAATTTGATGTTAGACTGTAAGAAGGGAACAGTGAAGCTTCACAAGGCTCGTAGCAATTGTGGCTACCCAATGTGAGGTTAGTTCAGTGCCTGCCAACACTTCTTTAAGAAAATGCCTGAGTCCTAATTTAAACACTGTTCTGGTCAAGGCCTAAAACTCAGTCATGAACAACTGTGAATCTACACAAGTTCCCTTTGGCATATCTAATCCTACCAGATCTATCACTCCTTTTTCTGAGTCCTAAATGGTAGGTCAGGCTTTTTACACATCCAGGGATGCCTGTTCCTTGGTTAAGCAACTATTCCTCCATAGCTCAGCGTGTTGAGCAAATAGGGTATCTCTGATCATGCAGAAGAGATATGCAGCTCTGTCCTAGGGGAAATGACAAAGTCACTGGAGAAGTGGTTTTGACCTTAAATCAGAGCAGTATAAGGTCTTGATGGAGTTGTATTTCTGAGCACTTCAAATTATAGAGTCAGATTACTGCATGTGAAATTGCTAATGTTTGAGGCTGACCTACAGACAGGATGTCTGCTTAAATAAAATCCAGACACCTCATGGAACAAAAGCTGCTATAAGGATTATACCTATGCACATTACATCATCCTATAATCAGAAGTCTTATTGCAACTGTCATTGAGCACATTTTGTACAAAGAGTTTCAGAAACATTCCTGCCATACAAGAATGCTTGCAACATTTCAAGTATAAGCTCATTCTTCTGTAGATCTACAAAATTAAAATATGACAATTAGGGTGGCATTTACTGTCATCCCAACCTTTGTACTGTGTTCCACCTATTTAGAGGAAGATGCCGACCTCAAGGAAGTACATTTAAGTTTTGCCATTGAATAAAATTGATACAGGGATGTACTCAGTCGGTGTTCTGAGAAAAATTACAATTGCAGAAGACAAGGAAGATATTCTTCAGAGGGAAGGTGATACTTAAAAACACCTGTAGCATTTCAAAAGGGATGAGGAGGTCAGCCACCCTCACTCAGGCTAAGCAGAGGGAACAATGGCTTGCTTTGTACCCTTGTCATATTTTGAAAGAAGAAATTTCATCTTGAAATAGGAAGCAGAAGTTCAAAGCTAAAGCCAGAGAAGAAAAGAATTTTCCCTAACTGGAATTATCAACACAATAATATTCATCCCAGTTATTTGCTCTGAAAAAAATAAAAGAAAAAAGAAATAGGTAGGAAGGAAAAGTGGTTCCAGAAACAGAGTTGTGCAGGGTAAGAGGAAGGCTACAAAGCAGATGGGAAGATGTGAGCCAGGAAACTGTGTTCAGCACTACATTATTGCCTCTTACAATTATCTCCTTTTACCAGGAAAGACAGTGAAAGTCCTAGGTATTAATTACATAAAACTAAATGCTTATATTTAGATTTTTGTACTTAAAGTATCTTTCTGGTACCTTCTATAAACACTCTCTGTGTTTCTCCTATAATGTTTCTGTTAGTGTGCTGTTGCTATTTTCTCTTTTATGTAATGGTTGCCAAATAATGAGAAGCAGAGAAGTTCATACTCAAGGTATGACCTTTGCCACCAATATTATATATTAGGCCACATATTCTTTAAAGAGCTGGTTAATTCTTTCATTGCTTGTTCACATCTTTTACTAATTATTTGCTTTATTATTAATGATAATATGCTTGTATCCATGTTGTCGTTTCCTTTTTATTGACTGGAGTTAGTCCTCTTATTGCATGTATGTATCTTTATATATATACATTTATCAGTTTTATCTCAGCTCAATCACTTACTGAGACTCTTTCTAAGGCCAGATTTTTCTTACGGTTTCATTTGACTGCCTCTCTAGTCTCTTTTTTTATCTTGATTCTGTAAAACCTTTATACAACTTGTTCTCTACATGGTTTAGACTTATCACATGTGCATAGCTAAACCAATCTTAAAAACACTTTCCTGTCCACCCGTCTCTGCTTCTTGAGTTCAACTTCATTCCTGATTTCTCTACCTCCTCCCACCCAAGTGATGCACAGAATGGAGGTTTTGGTCAGTTCATCAGATGTCTTTGCTGTGGCTTCCTCCTCATGCTGTTCTCCAGCTCCAGCATGGGGTCCCTCCCACAGGAGACAGACCTCCCTTAACTTCTCCAATGTGAGTCTTTCCTATGGGCTGCAGGTCTTCATGAACTGCTCCAGCATGGGTCCCTTCCATGGGGTGCAGTCCTTTAGGAACAGGCTGCCCTACAACTGGCATCCCATGGGTCACAAGTCCTGCCAGCAAACCTGCTCCAGAGTGAGCCCATCTCTCCATGGGTCTGCAGGTCCTGCCAGGAGCCTGCTCCATCACAGGCTTTCCATGGGGCCACAATCCCCTTTGGGACATCCACCTGTTTTGGTGGAGGTTCCTACAGAGGCTGCAGTTGGATCTCTGCTCCACTATGTATCTCCAAGGGCTGCAAGGGCACAGCTGCACCACAGGCTTCAGGGAAATCCCTGCTACAGCACCTGGAGCACCTCCTAGCCCTCCTTCCTTACTGACCTTAGTTATCTGCAGGGCTGTTTCTCTCACATATTCTCACTTGTCTCTTCTGGGTGCACATTGTGCAGCAACTTTTCTCCCTTGTTAAATATATTTTCTTAGAGGTGCTACAGTTATCACTGATGGGCTTGTCTGTGGCCAGTGGTGAGTCTGGCCTGGAGCCAGTTGTCATTGGCTCTGTTAGACACTGGGGAAGCTTCCAGCAACTTCTCACAGAAGACAACCCTGTAGGCACCCCTTTACCAAAACCTTTCAATGCAAACCCAATACAGATACAGAGAGCTCTTTGTCGCTCCAATTTGGTTGTATGCCTCTACTGTGGCGCAGTAAACTCTACATCATTCACAGGTAGTATTATTATGCTGCATGGTTCATATGGTAAATCAAAAATACTCAATTTGCAGGAAACAAATGTTCCTGATCCTAGGTAATGGAGAGCTAAACTATAGTTTCTTTTCAACAGTTTTGTTTTTAGTAGATCCTCCATCATAATCTTTGTAGGAATTCCTTCAGAATTAATACATCTCTTCATTTTAATAGCTTTACAGACTACAAGGAGGCTTTTATTTAATTTTTTTTTCTTACGTCTTGTTATCCTTGTAGTACAAATGCTCTGTGTAGTTCTCCTTACATTGTTTTGGAATGGTGTGCAGGTCCAAAGTGTCACGATCCGCTCGAGACGAGCGGGGGTCGTGATGGTTCGTTACCAGAATCTCAGAGTGCAAAAGAAACACCAACGGGGAGAAGTGTAAATTTCAATCATCACAGTGTATTTTATTGCGTACCAATGCGGTGTAATTGCGATAGAGAGGGAGAGAGATGTAAGGAAACAAAGGATAGAGGGAGAGAAAGGGGGGTTATAGCTACCAACGGCCAGACGGAGTCCTCTTGATCCGTCGTCTTCCGTGGGGGGATCCCAACTGGGGTCTTCTCAGAGAGTCCTTTAATAGTCTTTTTGGAAGCGAGTGGCAACCGGCCAACAGGTGAGGCAAGCCTTTTCGAAGCGAGGGGCAGCTAGCCGAGAAGTGGGGGGCCAAGTCCCATTGTTTCGGGTTAACGGCACAGAACAGGTAACAGCATGGTCCTTGGTCTGGTAACAGCAGGGTCGACACGTCTCCTTGCCCACTGTACTCAGGCACGTACACCGGCTCCGACATGTCCCGTGCTGTTCCTATTGTGATGGCAGCAGGACCAACACAGCTGTGTTTGGCTAGCTTTCCACCTCGGCCAGGCCCAGGCTCAGCGTCTCGCTTTCGGCAGATGATCGTGAAGCAGATGAAGGGTCCTCGGGGAAGGGTCTTCGGACCGTCCCTTACACAAAGTGACTGCATTCTGTCTTTCAAATAATTCCCTTCTCTAACTTGCACTTGTATGCACATAGCTTTTATTTTGTTCTTCAAGCAAACAAAAAACCAAACCAACTGAATACATAAGTACGGGCACCCTAAGTTAAGCGTTTCAGCTACTGTATAAACACTGGATTCTACCAGTAGTTCTGCTCCAGAATTTTTCTGCTGCAGAATGGATACCAGAGTCTGGCACACATGCAGTGCTTGGCACTAGTTATTCATTCAAACCTTGTATGTCTATTAATGTCTCTTGACTGAATGATTAATGACACTGAGTCTGTTCCAGAATGAAGCTTAAACTGTTTATGATTTATTTCCTTTATACTCATCCTTAAGCCTGTCTGCTTTGACATCATATTCTCAACAACTTAGAGTGTATATACAAAAGTACAGCCTGACCTGGGAAAGCTATCTCCTCCACTTTTTCACTAGAAGGGTTTTGTGGACAAGAAGTAACTCTAGCAGGCAGAATTATCAGCATATGAGGGGCAGTCCTCAACAGGAGCCTTGATAATAACTCAGTGAATAAATTTCCTATTTATTTCCTATTCCACAATAGATCAAGATGAAAGAGTAATTTCTTCTTTAAAAACTGTCAAAAAGAATATATTTCTTGGTAACTGGAAGAGCAATACATCAGTCTTGTGACTGAGCTGGAAAACACTGAACTCTAGTGAAATTTGCATCTATATTCTGATCTGCAATGCCCTCTTGTTCCAACCCTGTCTGTGTCTTGCAAACACTGATCCTTATCCATTGTAATTAGTCCATCAGAGTGAGCATATCAGATGATAAAGTACAAACATCTTAAGACATAACAAACATGCAGTCACAAAAAAAGTAAAATGTAGGCATCATTTCTTGATGAGTGGTAGAAAGTGTTCAGATAATCAGTCCTCAAAGCACGTTTTTATGAGGCTCAGTTTTACACTTTAAATTGTGTAAAATTTTATAAGATAAAAGGTTAAGTCTTTTGTGTGAAAAAAAAAGCTTGACAGGACTAGTTTACAGACAAAAAGTTTAAAGTAACTGAATGCAGTGTCAGATAGAAGAGTAGGAGAAGAAGAAAGTGGAGTAGGATGAGAGGCCACATAGGATATAATAGCAAGAATAAGGTAATTTGGGAAAGAGAAGAAACTTACAGGGATGCTATCTTTTGATTTATTGCAACACATGATAGAAGAACATGTAGGGTTAACTAAGGTTAGGTAGCATTTGAAACCACAATACATCACACTACACCACTGTAAGCATATTTTTCAAACATTAAAAGGCCACAAATCTAAAACACATTGTGTGTGTGAAACCAATACTGCTTTACGGTTTGCAATACAAGAAAAAGTGCATCATTTCAACTGACATTTGGACCAGCTGTCAAGCAAAAAACTCCTTATATCAGTTGCAGCATATTGGATCATCCTTTATTGTCTGCAGACAGGATGATAAAGTGTTACAGGCAGCAGCATCTAGAATATCTTACTATATTTCCTGACCAATTTGATGTCAGACAATATCCTGGAGGAGGTGACTAGAAGTTACTAGTTTGTATCATGATGATTTTTTCAGAATTTTTCAGTTGCTGCCAAATCTATGCATATATGTAATATAATCATATCAGGTGCTTTAACTTGCTTAAGCTTCTTTGAAGTAAGGAAGCATTTCATGCTCTTTTTATGAGTGCATAGCAGCATTACCTATTTAGTCACCACAAGTTAAAAATTACACTCAGATAGAAAAGAAATAAACTTACATGCCAATGTTGCCATAACCACTGCAATCCAGTCTCTATCACAGAACCTTCATTCTGTAACGCTGACAATTGTAATGATGTTTGTAGAGTTGTAAATGAACAATGCCGCTATCATAGAACTTTTCACAGAAATCTCATCATAAGGTCCCTGTTTACAGAACTTTAATTTACTATCAACTTAACCTTTTTTGACCTGAATTCTGGAAGACCTAAAAATCAGCTCTTTATTTAAAAGGGGTATCAGATATACTTTAGAAGAGACCACTCTAAAATTCTATGTGTAGAAATCCGACTTATGTAAAATATTTAAATAAGTGCTTTTCTTCTACTAAATACATTCTGTCATCATCATATTTTAAGAAATATTTTCACAAGCATTCAGAATGAAAATCTGTTTTCTATGTATTTGTTTTCTGATTTGTTTCAGATGTCTCTGCTGCACCCAGGACCTGAAGTAGGTCTTGAAGTTTCTTTATATACTACTTCTTTCCGTTCTTACTGTTACTTCTTTGTAACATAGATCTAGCTACTAGTGTATGTAGCATTAATGAAGGTTCTGTATCAGATTACTAATCCCCATTCTGCTCCCAATCCACTTTTACAAAAGTTATAACTGCGGTAAATATAGTCATACTGCAACTGTATGTGTCATATAATTTATTAATATATGCTTACAACTTACTTGAAAAAGTGAAAGGTACTTGAAAACAGATATAAGGAGAAAAAATAAAGACGTATACTCCTATGTGATTAATAGTTCTTATTCAGTTACATATAGATTCTCTGAGTGTGGTCTCTGGGTTGTCCTAAATTATTGCTGGTAGTGCTGCATGTCAGACAGAATGAATGGTTTATCTGTGTGCCTGATGATTTGTCTTGAACATCACTATACCAATAATTTTCTACAGGGTTAAAAGGCTTCTATTATTTTCAGTAAAATCAATGAACAAACAAAAAAATTGGATCATTTTTTCCTTTATTCATTCTCAAGTAGTAGGCATACTTGAATTATGAAGGGTTTTAGGGTTTATTTAATACTATCTTTTTGTTTGATAAATGAACACAGAATGTTTCTCAGTGCATGGATGGTTAAACTGAGTATCTGAACTTTTGAGAAAATTTGGATTTAGGATAAAGCATATGAAGTTTATTCAAGTTGGCTGTTACTACAACATGACTGATACTAACATCAAGGGTAAAGAAATGCTCAGAAAATTTGGAAGTGGTGATAGGTTTGTGGTCTGTGTCTGAAAGGTTGTCATGAGAAGAATCTATGTGTATCCCCTTGTCATTTCCTTCCTTTCAAGCCAGTTCAGTGTTTAAACAAGATCTTACTGAGAGACAACTTCAGGATTTGATTTTCAGTGACAGGAAGAGAATACTAGTGGCATATTTTTCATGTCTCTTAGGCTATACCTAAAAATAAATCTCTATCTGACTTTGAACATAGATGAATCTTTAAGGTTTCAACTCCTTTTCCCTGCAAGGTAGATGGAAGCAATTTCCTAGACGTAATGCTAGTCACTACTGTAGGATACTTCCACTGCCCACCCTTGGCCTGGCAGTTGTTCAGACAGGTATGTGAATAGTGGCTGTGAAAGGACATCCTAAACTTCCTGAGAGCACCTTTGCCCAAAATTATCCATTTAAAGGTGAAGATGACTATCAGACAGTTTAGACTATTTTGGGTATTACATTGAGACTAGAAATTAAGCGTGACTGAGCTGGAAAAGATATATATAAATGGCATGAGAATGCACAAAATTTTAAGTTGTAAAATTTGTGAGGGAGAGATCTAGAAGTGCAAACAGCAGCTATCAAAATCCCTTTATGCACTGCTAGAAATCTCCTAATGACATCAGGACCTCTGCCTTGGCCAGCCAGAGCCATCGGATGCTGTGACAACCTGAATCCTGTCATCCCTGGGTGAATCTGTCCTTACTGGGAACAGCACAGGTACACATAAAGATGGAACACCCACATCTCCCCCAGAAGGTGTGTGCAAGTGGGACAACCTGTATGTTCAGGAGAGGGGGCGTTTGTGGCTGTAGCCCACAGCTTCTGTGAGAGAATGTGCATGCAGTTCTGTATGTGTGTGTGCAGGGGTGTGAGGCTACAGCATTTTGGAATTGCCTGTAAGGAGTGTTTCTTAGCGTTTTTTAAGCTTCTAACATGTAGGTTTATATATTGTACTGCTGATATCAAGCTTAAATGAATCACTGATTGACTGCCAATTTTGAGTCATTAATAAATCAATAAATCATTTAGATCTTGATTTGGTTTAAAACACATGAACTGAGCAGTTTTTCCTAATGACAATTTTCATTATGCTGGTTGCATCAATACTTCAATAATTTCATTGACTCTTATGATCATTAAGAAAATGTGTATGTATTTTTATACATAACATATTTCATCAGTTATATAGATGATCCTTTATCGAAGGATCAAAAGTTGTGCAATAGTTGCCTATTTGCTTTACATCTGATTTACAAAAGGAATAAATGTCTTAAAAAAAGCCCAACAAGAAATACAAAAAGAGGCATGGTGAGTTACTTGTGTCCAAGTTTAACTGTTAGGGTTTATGTTACTCTTAAGAGCTGCAGGAAATAAATTTCCTTATTAAATTTTCAGACTCTAAGGAGTGTGATCTTTTAATTTGATTGTGGGTCTCGTTTGTTTTGCTTTTTTTTGCTTTGTTTTTAGGACACAGCCTAATATTCTGAGGGAAATGTACCAAAATTTTAGGCATTCCTGTATTACAAATAAACAGCAATAAAAATATTAAACCTAAAAATATGTATAAAATGTGATAAGGTTTGATTCCAAATTTGGTAACTTTCAAGTCAAAAGGTTAATTGAAGTCCAAATCTAATCAACCTAGGCACTATTGATTTTCATGACCCAAGTGAAAATTCTGTGTAGATAACAGAATTAATTTCTTCTTTTGCTGTAAATGCTGATAAAGTTCACTGAGATCTTAAAATATTCTGAAGGTAGCTCTAAATATAAAGAGGAAGCATTTAACACTTTCCCTCAGATCACCAAGAATTAGAGTAACCGTATACTTGATCCATAGGACCCCTCAGAGTGTGTGTTTTATATATGTGCCAGGAGGGGTAAAATGTGTCCCGTCCTTGTCACGGGAAATCACAGAATCATGAAATATCTGGAATTTGAAGGGACTGACAAGGATCAACTAAAGACAACTCCTGGCCCTGCACAGAACACCTAAAGACTCACTCCATGTGCCAGAGAGCATTGTCCAAGCGCTTCCTGAACTGTCAGGCTTGGTGCTGACCACTTCCAGAGGAAGGCTCCAGTGCCCAACCAGCCTCTGGGTGTAGAAACTTTACTTAATATCAAACCTAAACCTCTCCTGACTCAGCTTCAGGCCTTAGGTCCTCTCACTGCTCACCAGAGAAAGAGATCTGTACCTGCCCCTCTGCTTCCCCTCAGGAAGAAGCTGGAGGCTGCTATGAGGTCTCCCCTCAGTCTCCACTTTCCTAGCCTGAATAGGCCAACTGACCTCTGCTGCAACTTGTATGGTTCCCTTCTAGACTCTTCAGCATCTTCACTGCCCTCCTTTGGACACTCTGTAATAGCTTCGTGTCTTTTTCATATTGCGGTGCCCAAAACTGCCCCCAGCACTCAAGGTGAGGCTGTCCCAGTGCAGAGCAGAGAGGGACAATCCCCTCCCTTGCCTGGCTGGTGATGCTGTGCCTGATGCCCCCCAGGTCAGGGTTGGCTCTCCTGGCTGCCAGGGCACTGCTGATTCACGTTCAACTTTCCATCATCCAGAACCCCCAGGTCCCTTTTGGTGGTTCTGTTCTCCAGCATCTCATTCCCAACTCTGTACAACAAAAAAACCCCTGCTCCTCTCTCCCCCGCAAAAACACCCCAAACCCCCAAAACAAACAAAAAACCCCCCAAAATCCCAAACAAACAAACTACAAAAACCCAACCCAACCCAAACAAAAGAACCCACCAAAACCAAACCAGACCCCGCCCCCCACCCCAAAAAATAAAAACCACAAAGAAATCCAAAACATCAAACAAAAAGTGCTAATCTCAAACCACCATAAAAATTTAGCCAAAATAGTGTATCTTTTAAATGTCATATGGAGAAGTAACAAACAAGTGAGGAAAGTATGAAGGAAAATACAGGAATCAAAGACAGATCACAACCTATAGATAAGTGACCCTACCAAAACCAGTGTGGAAAAAACATTGTAAGACTATCTGTGGCTCAGACAAAAGTTACCCAAACCAAGAATATACTCCGATCAGATAAGTGTCTCAACAAATTATTTTGTTCATACTGCCAGGAAGACCTCTCTAGTTTTCTTTTCCAGTCAGAGGAGTTAATCTAATAAAATCTTTCCTCAGTTTGAAGCATCCTTTTTCACTGGTTCATTCAAATGCTTTCATCTTTCACACCACTCAACTCTTTCAAAAACTTTATTGAACTAAATCAACCGAGACTCTGTGGTTCTAAAATAATTATCTCCTGATACTTAGTGTAATGCAGTAATAAAAGCTGTATTTTGTACCTTTGTGCAAAAATGGGGAACTATAAACACAATACTTAACTTCCTTAATTGCATAAAGGTTTGCTTCATAGTTTGGTTGCTTCTTTACTTGCCTCTCTTCTATCGGCCTAAATTGTTTTCTGTATAGCAAATATATTGTATGTGGAGATACAGGAGAAATACAATCATTAGTCTTTCTCAAACTTCCCAAGAAATAAGAGTTTTATATGTCCAATGTATCTTTATATTTCTGTACTTTTTTAGATAAACTGATAGGCTTTAACACTTGACATCTGATATTTTGCTGTCTGTAAAATATGATTATAGCTTTGTAAAAACTTGTTTTGCAAACATCTTGTCATATGACACAACATACTGTAAACTTAGTGTTACCTTTCTCGATATAGCACTTCCACTGTATAAAGATATATGAGAAGCTGTTGTGATTATCACAGCTGGTAGAGAATAGTGGTAGCTTGTATTTTGCTGGGATAGTCTACTAACACTTTTATAAATGTACTTCTGAGGACATGTCAGGAACATAAACCAGGCTTCAGACTGACAACAGTGAAAGTAGTCACAGAAGAGCCTGCCTTATTAAGAATTTGATGAGCATTAATGTTAATTGTGATTTAGAGAATCTCTGTCATGGAGACAGGACCAACAAAAATACCAGTTTCATTCTGCTTGTTAATTATGTTTCTTTGTAAATATTCTGGCGCTTTATTGCATACAGTATGGAAAAGTTCTGGGGAACTTGCCCTTTACTGAAAGTTTTAGTTTGTTGCTTCTCTTAAGATAAGAAGTAACTGATGAATCATTTGTTGATTTACACTAATAACAGTTTGAAGATGTCTTTTTTGATAGTACAATTTAAAAAAGCATTGTACCTTACAGATCACTTTTTTTCATTCTTACACAAATCAGATCATTGTTTTTATGCTAATCACTAACTTTTTAGTGGAAAATAAAGGAAGAGAGGGAAGGAAAAAGAAAGAAAGGTAAAAAATAATTCTGTCAGATGGTGACACTGAATACGTTATTTTCATAGATGAATGCTATATGTATGTATTGGCATGATATATGAATACTCAATATTTCATTGAATATATTGGAAAATTTATTCAATGTTGTGGTAGGAAAGATTAATAAAACAAGGGGTAGAATTTTCTTAGAAAGTAAAAATATCACTTGCTTAAAAATGAGAAAACAGTTCACTTGAAAAGAGAGTTTCCAGCATCAGAAGATCCAGGCTGAATAGGACAAAACACTTGGGCCCTTAGAATAATTAAGTTTCTAGGGAAATTCAGACTAACTGACTGGCCAAATACAAAGAAAGTATCTGGACTCATTTGTAAGAAGAAGCAGCTGTTAAACACATACATTTCTGCCTACAGTCAAGACCAACACAGAGCTTTAGTAGTTTCCTGCACATGTAAATAATATTCCTACCCCTGTAGCGAAAAGACCACAAGGCACAATGTGGATGAATTCTTATGATTTCTTAAATTTAGCTGTTATTTTCATATAAATCTTATCAATTTCTTATTCATATGTAGTCACATGCCTTATTCATCTCTTACTCATAAATTTAATATAAATCCCTTATATTTAACACTTCCTTTCTTCAGGTCAAAGAGTATTTTTTTTTTAATAAGGAACTTCAGGTCCACTGCAGTACTCTTTCACAGCACATTTGTCTTCTGCATATTGAATGGCATACTGGATAATTCCTCTGGATTAGTAAACGAATTCTGAATACACCAGCATCTAATTCTAAATTTCCTGACAATTACAGGGCAGAAAAAACTTTATGAGAAAAATGAACCCTAGCAAGAATGTGTGGGAGGACTGATACACAATAAAGAGACCATAAGATCACAGCTAATAGGGAGAGGCAAGTGCTGTATTAGCATGAAGTGATTAACTTCCAGAAGATTAAAATGACTAATATGACATTAGCAAAGAAAATATTGGTCTGTCATTTATATTGAGTCAAAATATGCTTGATGCCTCATAGATGGTTCTTACAAAGGACACTTAGTGACCTATGCCAGATATGCTCTTATATATCATTAGGATAGATAATTAGCATAAGTTTCTCTCTAATTGTTTTTGATTGAGAAACTGTGAAAAATAAGAAAATGGCATCTTTTTAAAAAGTTAGCTGAATTAAAGTTTTAAATCTTCCATTTCTGGTAGAGTTGTAAAAAGATCAGCTGTAATATTAAGAGATTTTATAGAATCACTTGATATTTAAAAAAGGTTATGAGATAAAGTTTTGATAACATTAATTCATTGGGAACCTGTGGTGTAATTCAGCGAGATAATGAGGATAACATGAGGGGAAAACCAAAGAGATTGCTAATTTTTTTTTAAAGTAATGACCTACATTGTCCTTATATCCATTTTGTATCACTGCTCTGGAAAGGAGACAAGTCAAATTTCTTAAAGTAAAGCAGAATCCATCATTTAATCATAAAAAATTACTTAATACAGTTTCATTTTTATTTCTTGTGGTGAATTTCATACTACCTTCTGGTATTATGTTTGCAATCGATACGAAAATATTCTATGAATGAAATGGTGATGCTTTTGTGGGAGAAGATATTACTTAATATTTACTTTTATTTCTTTTTGTACTTCTTTCATTTAAGTTTAACTTAGCAGTTTCTCATTCCTCAGCTTCTTTCTGACTCCTCTTTTTAACATGACATGATGGGACAATCAGATGAAAAAGCTTGTGGGTCAAGATAAAGATCACTTACCAATTACTGTTATGGGCAAAAGAGATTCAACTTAGGGAAAATGAATTTAATTTATTGCAAAGGGGACAAGTATGGTGAGAAACAAGAACAAAAACTAAAACACCTTTCCCCCACTCCCCTTTTTTCCCAGGCTCAACTTCATTTTTTTTTATTCTGACTCCCATCCTGTCTGGCACTGGGGAGATCTGAGGAATGAGAGTTGTGGTTAGAGGAAGTTGGAAGGCTCTGGCACCTTGCCATGATTTTGTTTGTGCAGAGAATGATGAGAAGCTATGGTGTAGTTATGTTCTGTATTCCATCATGTTAATGAAGCAGGCTTTTTAAGTTGAAAGACAGATTCAGGAAATATGTTAGAAGTTCCTGTGTATTCATGTATCTGTGAAGATTTTGAAGGCTCTCCTTAGACTTACATGGATAAGCTGTGACATCTTGTATGGAGCGTAAAAAGATTCACATGAGCAAGTTACAAGGCCTTTTGGAATTATTTTACCTTTTTTTCTTCCATTTTCCAACGTATAACACCTAAATAGTCTAAATAAATTCTTAATAAACTAAATAAAGACAATTGTTAGTATTGTCTTGATGCTGAATAACTGATAATGATCTTTTAATGGAAGCTATTTTTCTTTGAAATCTGTGTTGCATCAAACACAGTTGTGTGCACGTGCAAGTTCACTGCATGTCATGCTGTGATCCCCCCCAGCAAAACATTTTTAGAGGCAACACCAGAAGCATTAGCGATAATATTCTCTTTTTATGCTTAGGAAACAAATTTGCATGATAAATAAAATTTGTATGATTCATAAATACTGTGGTTCACACCAAATGATGACTCTACACTAAAACTAACAAAGGATTGTCAGAACCCTCTACAATCAAAAGAGAAGAAATATAATTTATCATACTTCAGCCTACTATTGTGAAATTCTGCCAAAAGAGAAATAATATTTTGTGAGCAGCTGCAGAAACATTCAACATACGTGATAGTGATTAAGACAATAACTGTGTCACCTGAATTGTCTCTAATACCATTCCACACCTAGTGTTGATATGCATTTGAGAAAGCCTAGGATCAGTGATTAATAATATGAGAAAGAATTTATTTCAATTTCCTGCTGAGTTCAGGCTCTATAATTTTGACAAGTGATTCTAACAACAGTTCCATGACTCTGGTAGAAAAATACACAGACCTTAAATCTGGATTCAGTAAATGCATATTAAGAAAATTCCAGCATATCCCTAGCAAAATTGTTTCATTAGTTAACAGCACTGATGTGAAGACCCTAAATCTCACTGTATCAATTCTCATGAGCAATGTGGTTTTGGGGTTTTCTTTTTTTTTTTATTTCTTTTTTTTTCCACACTAACTTCACCTTCCAGCTATTTTTTAAATCCTTTTTATTTTTATCAGAACGTTAAAAACAATTTTTCCTTGGCATCTGTGCTGTATTGACTCCAGCTGGCAGTTGAGCCCTCATCCAGTCTCTTGTTCACTCACTCCCCTGTGTTGAGATAAAGTTGAGATAAGGATAATGTAATAACTGTAGGGAAAGAAAAAAAATGAAAAACCCCAGAAGTTATGCAAAGGCAATCACTCACCACCTTTCATCAGCAATCTGATGCCCAGTCAGTCCCTGAGCAACAGCTACTTTGGGAAAAACCCCATCAACCTAAACTTGACACAGTTTTATTGTTCATCATTGTGTTATATGTCATGGAATATCTCTGTGGTTAGTTTGGGTCAGCTGCCCTCTCTCTGTGTCTTCCCAACATCTTGCACATCCCCAGCCTACTCACTGCGGGGGCAGAGCGAGAAACAGGTCAGAAATCTAAAACACACAGCCCCATATGGGCTGCTATGAAAAAAGTAGCTCCATCTTAGCCAGATATAATACACACCTCTCAAAATAAGTCTTTGCTAAACTGATTGAACTGACCATGTATGAGGCTATGAAAGATGTTGAGTTGGGCTGCTGAAGAAGGGGTACTGTATGTAGTCCATTCTCCTGTTCCCATCCAGTTGCAGTTTTACTGAGTAGTCCCACTGGATCAGCCCTATAAACCAATCTTTCATACTCTTCATAAAGAACAATAGTTCAAGTTTTCTTGCAGGAATCTACACTCTATTTTACTGAGTATGAAGATACCCCTGTATTGATTGATTGCCTCATTGATTTGGTTTGTTGCTAGAGTGTTGCGGTGAGCCATGGCCAGAGCCATGGCCAGCTGGACCAAGCAGACCAACAGGTCCAGTGGTTTGATGCCTCCACAGCTCAAGGGTTCGTAGGTACAGTGAGCACACAAAAGGCTGTGTAAAGCACACTGACCATTGGCTGCTGCTCCTCCTCCCTTATGGTTCATATTTGGTTATTTCTCCAGAAAATTCTATGTTCTCGGTAGTTAATTGGCTCATGTTACTCCTCTCCCCCCACTCCTTCTCCCGTTCGCCCTAATTCCTTCTCACCCCCCTTGTAACGCCCCATAACTGATATTTTATTGGTTATTATATGTTCCCCACGCCTATTATGTAGGGGTGTAAAACCCCCTGAACACCTTCATTCTCTTGGCTTTTCTCGTGGGTTTTTGTTCTCCAATAAACCTTTCCCTGCCTTCACGAAGAAGTTCCTCTGCTTTATTCCTGCCTCCTTCTCGCACTTAGCCATCGGTAGGCGAGGCGAACCCAAGCTGGTGCTTCGCCTGCCCTCCTGCGCTGCGATCGGCTTCCGTCCCCCCACCCGAGGCAGGTGGGAGATTGCCCAGTGCAGGGACAGCGTGCTGGCCAGAGAGAGCACCGTGGCACTAGAGAAATAAAAACAACCCCACACCCAAATTTCTGCTTTTTCTATGCTGCTCTAACTTCCCACTGAATTTGCTCTGTAACTTGCTTAAATATGACTTATAACATTTAATAAATTATGCTTATATTTGTACATGTTCTACCTGAAAAATGGCTCTTTAAATTAGCATATTAGTTTACATATGCATGAATGTGTAAATTTATATATACATAAATATGCATACATACAGATATATATAAATATAAATATATATATATAGTATCATTACACGACCCAGGTTCACAGCTATTTTTAGGCTGTCCACATCATGTAGTTGACAAATGTTTGCAAATTATGAGCAGAAAAATCAAAACAAGAAAATGAAAGGCATTTTAAAATCAATTTACTAATCAGATCATAAAAGTTAAAATATTTTGTCAGTATTTGTGAAGTGAAAGATAGCCATTTAAATTTTTTTCTATTAGCGTTCAATGTTTGCAATGCATTACTTAGTCTTTAATATTTTCTGACTGTTTTCAGATTTATTTCAGTTGTTTTCTGCCTAAGCTGTTCCAGGGTTGATAGACGGTCCTCTGATGAGCAATTTGAGAGTCTGCCAAATAAAGACTTGACTTAGCCAGTGTTATCTTTCATAAAATTATTTACCGTATCATGGCTTTAATAAGATTAAGAAATTCAATATAGCTGATTTGCATTACCATGTCCAGATTTTATTTTTTTGAGGATGGTGTTTGAGAAAGAAGAAACAGATAAGAAAGAAAAGAGAAAATGGAGACTTATCAGTCTGACATTTACCATAGAAACTGGAAAGTCTTTTCAAAGATTAATATTAATAATCATACTTGCATGTCATTGTATAAAATGTTTTATACAAGTAAGTTAACAATAGTTATACCTTTAATTATGTGAAAATATTAAACTACAGTATACAGAAAATGTATCTGAGGCTTTCCAGTATTATGCAGATTTTAAAAAAGTACTAAGAAAGAAGAAGATTGAACAAATGATAATTTATGCTTTATAGTTTTTTTAAGAGCATTTAAAAATTAAAATATGTGAACTTAACTTATTTGACATTGATGAGGAGTTCTGGTAAGTTGAAATTGTTGAGATCAACAAAAAACCTTTTAGTGGCTTTGAATTTTTTTTTGGTCATTAATTTGGAGAAGGTTTCATCTAGATAGATATTATTGAATTTTTGTTTGCATGAATAGTTTAAAATAGTGCTTTTCCTGAGTGAAAACAAGATCTTACACACAGTTCTGTAATGAAGGTAGACTGTACTTTTTGTGTAGTCATTAAAAAAAGAAAGGCATTAATGTGGTTGACCAGCATTTAAATACGCTAGCACCTCAGGAAGTTCATGAAAGTCTTATGGTTGAGAGATCACACAGAGGAACAGAAATGGCATCACCTCTAATCTCTGTCAAAGGATTCTTTACGGTCTTGAATAAGTCACTCAAGTTACCTGTGCACTAAGCAGTACCAAGTCATAACAGAACTACCTTGAAAAACAAAATTGACACAGCTCTTAGGGTCATGTTGGTAATTAGCTGTAATAAGTGTTGCACTTATTAGCTACATCTCTGTACAAAAATACTTTTTGTTATTGGAATGCATCCAGCAATGACTTTACCATGACTAAGGCCATTCTCCATACGCGTGCTACTGCGGCATACTTAGAGATGCAGTCACACCACCACATATCTTTCTTGTCTTCATTTTTCCTATACTCCTCATTTAAGTTTAAATAGCATCTTTTCTCATCAGCTAATTTGCCACTAACTTTTAAATAGCCCATCACTGACAGAGGACTTTGCTGCAAGATGTAGACAGAATTAGTCACGCTGTTCCTTAGCTGTAACAGTGGGAACACACAGACTTTCTTATTCTTCTTTCTTTCTCTCCTTTTTATCCTAATTATCAATTGATTGAACTGTAATTTCTACAAATTGATTTTTATTATACAGACATCTTTCGATCTAATCTGCAGTGTAAATGGTCTATTGTGTGACAATGAAGACTAGAAAAGATATGAAGACAGAAGTGGATATAAAATGCCCAGTGTGGAAAAAAATTGGCAAGAGTTTTCTAGATGAGAAACAGCACTGGCATAATTTTCCTTGAAAGACTTGGTATTGGATATGTACCCAAATAAAGAATTTCATAATCTTTTTCCCCAGAAGGTTTTCATATTCCTTACAAATTAATTAAATCACCTCAACATTACAGGTATAGCATCACAAATCTACATTTTGTCTAAGAATATGAAATAATATTTGTTAGTCAGATTTACTCTGAGAATTATGAAGTGTGTCTGAAATCTCTGCATAGGGAATGGGAATAATCTTACCAAAGATTAGCCAAACAAAACCATGATAGATGACTCTTTGGCCTTTCCCACACCATCATAGAGATAGTGCTTGCTTAATCTAGTCTACATTTTAGGCGGATAAATTTAGATGAGATTAATTTCATCCTGTGGTACTCTATGTCAGACTAAGAATTACTTAGACCTAAAGGTTAAAGAAAAAATAATCCTTTATTAGTTAAACAGGATGATATAAATTTCTTTCATAATCCAGCTCTGGAAAACCCATTTCTGTATGGGCATTTTCTGTTAATCTCTTTATCTCGTACTCATTCTGTCTCACAAGAATTTTCCTTTCAGCCAATTTTTACTGAAATCCTTTTTCAAGTTTTCTTTTCTTTTTAAAATAGACCCCTCCACTAGATCATGGTACACTCACTCCAATTTTTAGTGTACCACTGCCTGATGTTTCTCTTCATTCTCACTCCAGACAGTAAACACTGGAGGGTCCCTTAGACCACTTCTTATTCTCCACCTCCCCTCATCTTTTTTCTCTAGCTGCCCTCACCCTTTTTCTTCTATTTGATTATTTCACTTTCTTTTCTTTTTTCCTGACCATATTCTAGCTTTTCTACAGAGAAAATTCATATCCCTGAGCTTTAAGAACTAGGGTGGAATTAAACTATTTACTTACAACTGTAAGAGTAAGTTAACGGGTTGTCTAGATAGTTAATAAAGATAAATAAAAATCTTCAGAAGGCTTTTTTTTTCAAAAATAATTTTCTCAGTTTATAGTAAATGGGTCAGTTCTACTCAGATGCATTTGTCTGTTAGTAAAAGGCACCTAGACCCTTAACTTTAAATAGATGCCTTGATTTTAGACAGCTTCATCTCTCATGACTCCCTGTCAGGCTGACAGATGGGCACCTTAGTGCCCCTTAAAGGAGAGTCACCCAATACAAGCACTCATCATTCCTTTTAATGGTATCCACTGCATGCTCAGCTCTTGTTTGGGTTTCCCTGGCTCTGAGAATCCCCATCCACCTCAATCTAGTGCTCAGATGCAGAATTTACCATTGTTGCCACTGCCTGCCTTGCTGAGTGCTGATTTTGTGTGTTCAAATACTGTTTTATGTGTGCATGTGTATATATCTACATTGAAATGCAATGCCAATAGTATTTAAATATATGCAAACATGCCATATTTACATTTCCTAGTATATTTATGGATATATATAACTATATAAATATTTGAATTAGCTTCAATCAAACTAGCTAAATTTCAGTTCTTTATAACCTGACTGATATTTCAAATTCCTTGAGTATATGGAAAATTAATCTTAATAATAATTACTGATGGGAGCATCAACTTAATAATTCAGAACATCCATGACAATTACCTTATTACTATATTATTGTATTACTTGATTGTATTACTGCCAATTACTGCAATTATATTACTGAGCGGAGCTGATATTGTTCAGAGGAATTTAAAGAATTTAGTTTAGCATAGCAACATTTATCATTAGCACCTTATTAGGAAATTTTATTTCAAAATTAAAACAAACGGCTTTATATACAAGAAAATAAATGTCTGAAGAAAATAAGTATTTAAGCACACTTTTTTGTGTGTGTGACTTTTTTCAGAAATGGTAGGGTGGACTGTTGCTGGAGGATTTATTGGAGGATTTGTTATTCATTCTAAACAGTTTTTAATGCTTATGACTCCTACTAATTACTGGTAAAATGTAAAGGTTTTGAGGGCTCACTTGCGGATATGCTTGGCACCCACACTCTACTTTTAGCTAACAGTAAAAGCAGGTGTTTTTTGTCAGCTCCTGTGAGCTCAGAGTGGATATCTGCCTCTGCATTTACTATCATCTCTTGTGCAGCTCTTCAGTGTTTCAGCTTTCCAGTGTTTTTTGTCACTGGAACTGAAGGAGGTAAGAGAGACTGGTGTGCCCTTGTTCTTTTTTACTAACCAAAGATTAATTCAGGATGGAGTCCAGTAAACGGATGGTTACTAAAATGGTCAGTTAAATAGATGACTTATTTTTTTGAAGAACACTAAAAGAAAAAGATATATCTTGTTTAGGAAAAAGAGATCAAGAGTGAATACAGCTGAATTTCTCACGAGTTCTCCAGGATGATAAAAACAAAAGACAAAAAAAAAAGAAGAGATAATTATGTACAAAATGATCAGGTTGAAATTTAAGATGGAAGATATTTCACCACCAAGGTGGCAGTCTAGGACAGCATTCTACCAGGAACAGAATGAATGAAATTACTGTAGGATCAAGTTTGATCTGCAAAACAGATGATATGTAAATGTTGGCTGCCACAGTAGAGAAATGAGCTTGGCATGATTTTCCATCTCTTGAATTAATTTTCTTCAGTTATGCTATTGAGATATTTTCAATTTCAGTGAATTTGTTTCTTACTCATGGCAGTGAAAGTAAATTCATATGCAATATTCTTCTTGTGCTTGTACAAGCACAAAGCAAGTTGCTAATGCAAGCTCTCCCTCATCTTCCAACTTGACTACCCCAATATCAGGATTCCTTCCAGAAAAGTTTTAGAAATAATATATTTTTATGTCTTTACCTAAGCATTCATGTAGAATATCTGGATTAGCAAAATAGTGATGTTTAAAATATGGCACTACTGTAATTGCTGAAGAGCAAATAGGAAGTGTTAACACTTCCCACCTGCTCACTTATGAATTAAAAAAAATTCTAGAAGTAATGCAAAAATATATAATGAACCAAATATTTTCATAATTTTATGAAATATAATTATTTTATTGTACAAAAGATAACTGCATGGCCCAAATTTTTTCTTCTAGCAATGCTAGACTTCTGGGCTGAAGTTGGTCTGCAGTGTAAGAATTATATAAAACTTAAAACAATAATAACTGCTCCAGCTAGAGTGTTGGTAGGTGTTTCCTTTTCTGTAGGCAATGATGTTCATAACTGTAAGGGACGGTCCAAAGACCCTTCCCCGAGGACCCTTCATCTGCTTCACGATCATCTGCCGAAAGCGAGACGCTGAGCCTGGGCCTGGCCGAGGTGGAAAGCTAGCCAAACACAGCTGTGCTGGTCCTGCTGCCGTCACAATAGGAACAGCATGGGACATGTCGGAGCCGGTGTACGTGCCTGAGTACAGTGGGCAAGGAGACGTGCCGACCCTGCTGTTACCAGACCAAGGACCATGCTGTTACCTGTTCTGTGCCGTTAACCCGAAACAATGGGACTTGCTCCCCCACTTCTCGGCTAGCTGCCCCTCGCTTCGAAAAGGCTTGCCTCACCTGTTGGCCGGCTGCCACTCACTTCCAAAAAGACTATTGAAGGACTCCCTGAGAAGACCCCAGTTGGGATCCCCCCACGGAAGACGACGGATCAAGAGGACTCCGTCTGGCCGTTGGTAGCTATAACCCCCCTTTTTCTCCCTCTATCCTTTGTTTCCTTACATCTCTCTCCCTCTCTATCGCAATTACACCGTGTTGGTACGCAATAAAATACACTGTGCTGATTGAAATTTACACTTCTCCCCGTTGGTGTTTCTTTTGCACTCTGAGATTCTGGCAACGAACCATCACGACCCCCGCTCGTCTCGAGCGGATCGTGACATTAATTGGCGTAGTCGGCAGGATTCTTATTGAGACAGAAGGGGTAGCGGGGCTCTGTGCAATCTGTAACAGGGGAAGGACGTTTCACTCCAGCCGCACCTAGCCCGACACCCGACAGGGTGAGCGGTGTCTAGAAAGCAAGGGGGGTGACTCGAATGTCCCGCAAATTGTACATTCCCAAAAGAATGCACCCCACACTCAATTGAGGGCTCTGTCTTCAGAAATCCACAAAAGTATCTCTTAGTGCAAAAGGGGGAGTGTTTGTGTTTTTACTAAAGAAGGTGTGTAGGAGTTTTTGGTCTGCTTGGTGTAGCGAAGGGGCAACTATTAGAAACTAAAAGTGTACCTCCCAGGCAGATTTTGGCCTCTTCACCCACTCAGGGAAGTGAAGGGAGTTTTGAATAGCATTGATTCAGAAGTGCTGATGAACAAATTGGCTGCCACAACTAGAGATTTGACTAAACTACACCAACCACTGCAATCGTCGTTGTCGGCTCTGGGGCCCAACAGTGGTTGTTGTCAAACATATTACCTAATTGGGAAAAGGTAAATGTAAATGATCACAAATTAATAATTGATGCACTCGGTGTTACACAAAACAACGTCTCTTTGGCACTTAGCTGCATCCAAGCTCAATTGTGGATGCAGTCAGTTGCTGCTTCAATCATAAGAGAAGGAGAAGAAGGCACTTTTCCCACCGAAATTCGGAAAATAATTTGGGACAGTGCCACTGACTTTGAAAGAGAGTTTCAATCGTGGTGGAATTTGGTAAATTTTACCTATAGCCCCACTTCAAACACCGTCACAGCCTTTGTACTAACCATACGTAATGCTTCAGTGCATTCAATATTCCCTGTCATTGCACTAGGACTGAACCATGATGGAGCTATTCTCTATCCTTTCGAGCATAGAGAATGGGCCCGTCAAGTTAATAAAAAATGGCAAACTGTTAATTTAGAAGCTTGTATCGCCCGAGAACAAGGATTCATTTGTGAAAGTAATGCAATTAGAGCCCAAGACATTTGTTTAGACACCGATCAAAATATTTGCCATTTTGAAATTCATCCTAACGAAAAACCTGAAACAGTGCTTGTGCACATAAGTAATAGATGTGTATGCTTAAGAATTGCTTGTGATAGTGTATTTTAGAAAATTTAGTAGTAAATACAAAAAATCATTCAAATTTTTGTGTGTGTAACTTCACTCCTATCGTTGTTCTCTTGATTTTAATTTTGATTGGGTTTGTTCTATCAGCAATTTTGTACATCTTGACTTGGAAAATGACGAAACGAATGACACGATTGGCATCTGTAATGAATGTGTACAACTTAGTTGATGTTCCATTTGCTATAGACATTCCTAAAGTTATTGATACGAAACGTAGAGATGTATTGAAGCAAGAAATTGATTGTGTGCTTTAATCAAACTGATTGTGTGCCTTAATCAAACCAACTGTGTAACCGAAATAATTAATTTTCTTTTACACCCTTTTCTTTTTTTTTTCTCTTTCCTTCCTTTTCTCCCCTTCCTTATTTTCCGGGTTCCGCTACCAATGCCGGCGAGTCCCGAAGACTTCAACAGAAGAAGCTGAGTGTTCCGGACGACGATCGTGAATCAAGGGGTGGTGTAAGGGACGGTCCGAAGACCCTTCCCCGAGGACCCTTCATCTGCTTCACGATCATCTGCCGAAAGCGAGACGCTGAGCCTGGGCCTGGCCGAGGTGGAAAGCTAGCCAAACACAGCTGTGTTGGTCCTGCTGCCATCACAATAGGAACAGCACGGGACATGTCGGAGCCGGTGTACGTGCCTGAGTACAGTGGGCAAGGAGACGTGTCGACCCTGCTGTTACCAGACCAAGGACCATGCTGTTACCTGTTCTGTGCCGTTAACCCGAAACAATGGGACTTGCTCCCCCACTTCTCGGCTAGCTGCCCCTCGCTTCGAAAAGGCTTGCCTCACCTGTTGGCCGGCTGCCACTCGCTTCCAAAAAGACTATTGAAGGACTCCCTGAGAAGACCCCAGTTGGGATCCCCCCACGGAAGACGACGGATCAAGAGGACTCCGTCTGGCCGTTGGTAGCTATAACCCCCCTTTCTCTCCCTCTATCCTTTGTTTCCTTACATCTCTCTCCCTCTCTATCGCAATTACACCGCGTTGGTACGCAATAAAATACACTGTGCTGATTGAAATTTACACTTCTCCCCGTTGGTGTTTCTTTTGCACTCTGAGATTCTGGTAACGAACCATCACGACCCCCGCTCGTCTCGAGCGGATCGTGACATTAATTAAAGAAGTTTTTGAAATGCTGTGATATAGATGTGAATTGACAAGAACAGCACATTTTGGAGACAGAAAAGCCAAAGGCTCCTTTTCCCATATTTAATTGAAATTGCATACAAGTAGACAGGAAGAAATACAGAAGTAAAAAAAAAGAAAAAAAAATTCCCAAACCCAAAACCTCCCCAAAAAACCCAAAAAACCCCAGGAACTGATGAACAAAAGGCAAAGGAGGGGGAGGGGGAAAAACTCTAAAACCTTAGATCTTTGAAGTCTTCCTTACAATTGAAGTTTTTCAGAGCTTCAGGTAAATGAAAATTTGCTCAGCGTCTTTTATTTTCTTTAATTGCAATCGCATTTTTATTTAGCCACAAAATGTAGCTGCATGAGGCCTGTTAACTGCACTGGTCTGCAGTGTGTGATCCTGAGGTGTAGCCTCTGGTGACTATCCTGAGTAAACGTGTATGTACACGTAACATGGGAGCTTCTAACCAACACAACTGCCTTTGAGTTTGGGTCCTAAAACAGAATGATAAAAAAAGCAAAGGGAGGGAAATCATTCAGTTGCTGTGTTACACTAATGTGGTGTGCCAGATAGGAATGAATTGTATCATAACTTGATAGGAAACTTAAAACCTAGGGATATGACGTGAAGCAGAATCTATTGGCCTGGTCCAACATATCATTTAACCAGCTTTATCTGAATTCTTACTGAACCATAAATGCCTACCTTCCAAACAATGCAAATTAGATCAGATAAATGCATTATAGCCATATTTATCCACAGACCCACAGATTGTGTAAATATACAATTTATTTCATTTAGATAAACATAGAATTAGTTCTCAGTCAATGAAAAAATATTAGATTAATAATTTTCTAAATTTTTATTTTCTTTTTCCTTAAGATACAAATTGTCTTGACAAGCTTCCCTAAAACTTCACAAGAAACCAGTACCTCCTCTTTGAAGTCATCTTGTTCTCTTTTCCAGTGTCAGTGTTTGGCCTTCTTGCAAAATAATGGAATCATAGAATCATTTAGGTTGTGAAAGACCCTTAAGAACATGATTTACTCCTGACAGGATCTCTCTGGGAAGGTTAGTTCGTGACTTGTATTTAAGAACAGTAGTTTCCTGGCAATAAGCACAGATTGCTCAGTGCTTCTCTACTTCTAGATTCAGGTCTTGAAATCTCTGAGGTTTCCAAGATATAATGTGCCATGAATAGAGAGTCAAGGAGTGAGGTACTAATATGCTACAATGCTGAAAAACAGGCTGTAACACAAAACAAATCAAGAAACTGCAATTTTCAGGGAGATATTGATTTTCCACTGAACAGCTGATTCACCTCTACGTTTTGTTGTATGGTTTCCTTTAGCTAGTACATGTGAGTTATAGTCACTGGTGAGTGAAAGTTCAGAGCAGACTTTATTTTATCCAAATTGTTAATACGTCTTTCTACCAATAATTTTCAAAAAAGATGCTGGATATCCCAATATCCCACAATAGGAATATCTGGTAGAAATGAAGGATTTGCAGACCTCTTAACACATACATTTAACAACAAAGTGATAATATTTTCCTTTAAAAATAAAATTTTAAAACTAATTTTTTTTAAAGTATTTGAACATGTATCAATCAGGAGGTTAATAAACATAAATCTTTCAAACCAGCAGAATTTAAGCAAACACTTGAGGCACATTTCAGGCTTAGTAAAGTCTGTGTCCTTCCATCAGGGGTATTTTAGCCACTTGGAAATATTGTACAAGAACAATCTATTTTTCAATTAGGAAAATCAAAATATAAACTGCTTCTCTTTACTATCCTTGCTGGCTAGGACATGCTGGATATGGAATGTCACACAAGAACTGTGCCCCAAAGTACATTCTGCCTTATGAATATGGATTGCATGTTACTGGGCTTTTATTCTTTATAGCTATAATGACACAACAAAGCCTGTGAAAAAGTGTTTTTTTTTCTTGTTGGCTACACAGGGCAAGAAAAACACAAAACTCAGCTGGGCATGGCTTACAATATCAAAGTTAAGTGGCAGTTACTGTGGATAAGGGATTCAAAAAAAAACCTTAGAAGGAGTCTCAAAAGAAAGAGGCATGAAGTAGATCAGAGTTGCTGATGATCCATATGATTAAATTCTTGATTCCACTGATCATAGGACACACATGCAGCAACAACCTCTAATCACCAAGTTCAGATTCAAAGAAACAAAGACATTCAGAAAATACTTATGCTTGACATACAAGCAACATTATTGCTAAATCACAAACAACATTAACTGTTTGATATTTTCCCATAATTATTTACTTCTGATTTTGAAACAGGTTTTTGCTCCAGTCACATCAATATTCAAGCCAATACAACATGTCCTTATTTCTAGTTCTGACATAATTTGGGTGTGCAACTCCTACAGGAAAAGCAAATTGAATTTTCTTTTTGATGAAGAAGCAGTCCATCAAGAAGAGCTGTTTTATCTAAAACTTCCTTTTTTTGAGAGGATATGTCAAATTTTGACAACATGATTTACAGGAAAAAATTACATGATATATAGCTCATAGATTATATGAACAAAATCAAAATATTTTACTCCAATGTTATTAGAACTTTTCACTTCAATTTATGTTCCAATTCTAATGATTTATACTACACTGTAACAAAATAAAGGCATTTGAGATTTCAAAACAACATTAAAATATATCATCTCTTTTGAAATAGCTGAAGATTTTTGCTGTGCTTCTAGTGTAAGGAAAAGACAAAGCACAAAATAATTTTCCAAGATGAAATTAAATTAAAAATTTTTTTCAGAACATGAATGTTTTCCTCCATTCATCTCCTCTTTCCTTGATTTGATATAACTTTTGGTTCCTCAGCTATGACCCTTCCTTTCCTTTAAAGGCCCTAAATCAGACAACCATGCAATCACAGATTCAAAGATTGGTTTGTACTGGAGTGGACCCTACAGATCATTTAGTTCCAAGCCCCCTGTCATGCGCAGGGACATCTTCCACTAGACAAGGTTTCTCAGAATCCCATCTAACCTGGCCTTGAACACTTCCAGGGACATGGACTCCACAATTTCTCTGGGAATCCTATTTCTACGCCTCACCACCCTCACAACAGGGAATTTCTTCCTGATATCTAAGCTAAACCTATCCTCTTTCAGTTTAGAGCCATGCCCCCCTGTCCTAACACTACAAGCTCTTGCAAAAAGTCCCTTTCCAACTTTCCTGTAGACCCCTTTAGGTACTGGAAGGACCTTACAAGGTCTCCCCAGAGCCTTCTCTTTTCCAGGCTGAAGAGACTCAGCCTGTCTTCATAGGAGAGATGCTCCAGCCCTCTGATCATGGCCCTCCTCTGAGCTGACTCCTGCAGGTACGTGGCCTTCTTATACTGGAGTCTCCAGAGCTGGATGAAGTAAATCAGATAGGGTCTCAGGAGAGAATAGAGGGGCAGAACCCTTCCTGGCCATGATGGCCATGTTTCTTTAGATTAGCAGCCCAGGACACAGTTGGCTTTCTGGACTGCACGCGCACAATGTTGGGTCATGTTGAGTTTCTCATCTACCAACAGCCCCAAGTCCCTCTCTTCATGTCTGCTGTCAATCCATTCTTCTCCCAGCCTGTATTTTTGCTTTCGGTTGCCCCAACCAGGTGCAGGACCTTACACTTGGCCCTGTTGAACTTCATGGCCCATCTCTCAAACCTGGAAAATAACACTGTAAGACAAAATTTGATTCCATCTTCTATATCTTGTACCTAACTTACACCTGTTTTGCCTTTTGTATTTTGTTTATTCCCCACATTCCCCATCATTTTCACACACATGTTGCATTTTCACTATTTGGTAATCTTCCTCCATCCCTCCTGCTATAGAAATTGTTTGTTTAGACAGGTTAATCAAACCCTGATTATCCCACTTCAACTGGGACTTGTTAGTATTTAGTCTTGATTACTGTATGGGCTCCCAGGTCTTTGATATGAGCTATACTACTGGTTTGCTACAGGAAACATCAAAGTTTAGGTAGCTTTATGAAAGACAGCAGTATGGATCTAAGCTATGTGAGAGTTTATTAGAGCCCATGTGATTAGGTTGCAATTAAATGGTAATTGTTAAAATGTTTATGTCTCATAGATGCTGGATGATGGAACCTAAAAGACTTCAGTTTCAGGAACGCAGTCATCCAAACTCTATTTACTTAAAATCGTCAGGAAACAAACAAACAAGCACAAACTATTCTAAGTGGGGAAAAAAATTATACAAAGTAATGATTATTTTAATTTCCATATTTTTTCTTTTTTTTTAAAGTGAGTAAGTTCAATGGAGAAATATACATAAAATACATGTGAACATTTTAGCTGTTCAAGACTCAAAGAATAATTCTATCTAGCTTAGAGCTGGGAATATGCATGATAGAAAGAAATACCAACTCTCTTATCAAAATTCAACTTACTCGATGACAAAACTCTATGAATCACAGAAGGCTAACAAATAGGCAAAGGCAGTCACGGGTTATGGTGACCTATTTTCCGTAGCCTTTAAGAGCCACAACTGATATCGCATTTGGGGATTCATTTCTAGAATGTCTCTTCTGTGGAGGCCAGTGGGCCTGCTGGACAAGGAACAAAAGGAGTCCTATAGTGGGACAAGTCCTAGGCTCCTTTCTAGCTTACGGTGACTGAAAAAGCTTCCCCCAGATTGCTCTCTTCTGTTATGTTAATGTATGCCAGTTCTGCTTCCCTGGCTGGCTCTGTTGGCCGCTACACCCCTTGTTACCTTACACGCCCTCAGAGTTTCCCTACTGGTTCCCTTACCCTGGCCCCGCCTTTGTATCGCCCCTTGCCCTCAGATCTTTGGTCCCTGATGCTCTCTCCACTCCACTATGTAACCCTGGACCCCCCATTGTTCGGGAGTGAGTTTCTCTGGAAGCTTGCCCCGAGTGTGACTGCAATAAATCTTTCCCGTGGAGCCCCATGCGAAGACCCTTCCTGCTCCTTTATCATAGGACAGTTTTTGCCAGCTATCCGGTGTGTGTGGGTACGTGTGTGTGCAAGTGTGGTGGCTGCACGGAGAGGCTTCCTCCTGGAGACACCTTTTGGGAACGTCGCGGCACTATACCATCCAAAACCACTGCGACACTCTTCCAGTGAAGTGGCTGTGCTCTCCAGACTTTCTCAGAACACTTACTGTGAAGCATGGATATGACAGGGCTGAGCTGTCTTTTCTAATTTATTAATGAAAGCAAATAAGATATGGTAGGTGGAGATATGCAGAACATGCACAGATAGATAACGATCCATCAGTCAGCTGCAGCCTGTGGAGGAAATGAGGACATCATTGTTCCCTTGAACGTATGCACTGTGCTCTACAAGGATATGGCCAGAGGTGGGAAGGAATATGGATCTACCGTCAGTCGCTCTGCAGAATGCTGAGAACTGCATACTCCTTGAGAACTCCCTGCTGAAGGTACCATCTGAAGGACAATGTCTCAGGCAACCCTTGGATTTAATAAATCAAAGGGTCTCCAAATGCTGTCGCTGGTCTTAGAGAATGTAAGGCAAGATTTTTTTTTCCATGCAGCAAGAAGCAACCTGACTACCAAATAAAGTAAGACGGATGTAGTCAGCTTCCAGATGTATCTGCTTCAACCAGACATTCCCAGCTATGCCTGTGATTTGTGCAGTCATTCCCCTGTGTTGGTATCTTACCTATGCATCATGTGACTTTACTTTGTATTTAAACTTTGAATTTGAATGGATTTTTTTCCTTCCTTTACTGTGTTTCCTGAAGGAATATTCTCATACCTCTTCTTTGTGATAAATAGATTGTAGAAACAAATGTTATATGCCTATAATCATGAGAGCTTCTTTTGTTTTGAAAGAATATTAATATGTCCCGTTTTAGCAGTAGTTAAAAACTAATTGTCCATTATTTTGCATATTGCAATAAGTCTTCAGTAAGCCTAAGTGAAAATCCTTATTTATAATAGATTACTGCAGTTATCTTTAATATTTACAATGGTTGCAAATATAATTAGACTGAAACACCAACATGCATATTATTGAATCTGTGATAGTTAGCAAAATATGCTAACAGTTTCTGTAAATATGCAGACTTAGGACTCCTTTGTAGCAGACCCTTGCTACTTTGCTCACAATATCACAGATTCACAGTTCCATATCTTTATATAAAAGGTATGAAATAAAGTCAAGATATTATCAGTCATACTGTTATTTTTAGCCTTATTGGCCTCACAGTTTCACAGAGAACACAATATACCCAATGATAGCTGCAGAATAAAAAAATTAATTACTGTTAGACCTCTACCTTGGACTTCTTCTGATGTCTTTACTTAAGTAAGAATTCAAAATTTTGGAAATTTCAACCTCATCTTTTGATGGCTATACAATGAATTTGATCAAGACAATGTTATGTTGGTTCTCTGCAAGAAATTGGTATGTATAACATAATAAATATTGAGGCATTTTTGCATGGTGTATTTGTTATAATTTCAAAGAACAAAAAATATCTTTAGTTCAGTGAAGTTTAGTAGGTGGCATGTCAAGCCTTTCAGCCTGAGAAAAGTTACAAATTATGAGGATAAGTAGATTTAAGAAATAGAAGTAACTTGGAGAGGAATGATTTTTTGTATCTGTGCAGATTAAACTAAGGGGATGTCTGTGGGGCCTTTATACTCACTAATGTGACCCTACAAAGTTCTGCAGGGTACAGTGGGCTTGAAATGTCTGGATACAAGCCAGATTCAGTATGGAAGAAATATAGCTTCATTCACACAATCCTGCACCAAAATAATAAATCTTTTCTCTCCAGACTGCAGTGGTCATGCAGGTATACTGGCTCTCATCTTCACAAGCCTTGGAAACTACATTGTGTTCCATTGTATGGTCTAAATTCACCCTCAGCATTTGACTTCAGGGTAAGTGTAGGCACCTTCCTTTTCAGCACACTTCAAAGACAGAAGCTATGTACATACTGCTTATTGTGTCAGAGGCATTTACTGGAAATGACAAAACTAGGCACCAATACTTTTCAGATTTGATTGTGTTTGTTTTCAGAAACCTGCATTTTAATGAACTGAACTTTTGTGGTACACATTTAGAAACTGTAATGCTGTGCTAATGAAGCACTGGTATTTTTCACTTCTAGTTAATTTCTTCAGGGATTTTTGTTTGATTTGGCTTTTATTGAATTGAGACTTTTTTCTTGTAGGAGATGTTAGCTGTTTACATAGTGTCCTGGGTTGCAGTGTATTCTATTACCATCCTCATGAGCTGTTGAAACCAGGTGGGGCGGTGTTTCCTGGCCTCCTCCCTCCGAACTATCTTTCTGTTAATGGCCCATCAATGCCCTGCCGCATGACTCAAAGATAACTCCCTCCAGACTATCCTCTGTTAATGAGCCCATCAACACCTGGCCTCATGACTCATCATTCTATTGTGAGATGCTCCGCCCAGAGGGAGGAACCAAGCATTCCATCTTGGATATAATCTGGGACTCTGAACACCACGGGCATCCTTCCCACTGGATTCCCAGAGGACAGGAGCTGCATAGTCACCACTGGACTTTCTGAGGAGGAGCAGACCTTTCTACTGGACCACTGCTTCGACAGAGCCACATCCGTCACTTCAGGAGGACTACAGCCACCATCTCATCGGACTGCTCACGCCACCCTGATTAACAGGGTGCCAGGTTGTATTCTGACTCTGTTAGTTTAGCCCACTGGGGTTTTTCTTGCCTTTATTTTTAATTTCCCTAATAAATTGTTATTCTGACTTGGTGCCTCCCACTGGTCTGTTTTCAAACCAGTACATTTTTTGGCGCCCAACGTGGGGCCGGATACTGAGGAAAGTCAGAATTACAATTTTGCATTGTAGAAGTCACCTACTCACTATGATGCTCAGCATGCTTTCATGGGTCTTGTACCTAGCTCTCTACATTTTTCCGCACACGGGGAACTACCTGCCAGTTGTAATGCTCCTGTGTAGACCAGGGTATGGTATAAAATTTGCTTTATTGTTCTATTACGCCTACTGCATGATAACCTCTGAGGCAACGAGCATAATTTGGAATATATACTCAACTTGGTTTGCTTGTCCTAGTCTGGGCTGCTACATCTGGGGCCTCAACAATCGTACCCAGCCCCTGGGTGGAGGATTAAAGAACGGTTTTTTTCCAGCCTTTCAGGCCTGACACAGCAGTTTTTGAAAATACTGAGTTCCCTTTGGATGTCAAAGATGGCATAAACTTGCTGTCAGTTCTGCTTTGTCTTCTCTGTACAGCCTGCACCGTGTACACCATGCTTAGAATCAGAGCTATGGCACAGCATCCTCAGGAGAAGAGGGAAACCATGAGCAAAGCAGCAAACACCATGTCTACGCAGACCGTCACGAAGGAGAAAGAAGCCAAAAGCAAAGCAACAGCATCCATGTCTACGCAGACTGTCACTGAGGAGAAAGAAACCAAAAGCAAAGCAACAGTGTCCATCTCTACGCAGACTGACACAGAGGAGAAAGAAACCAAACGCAAAACAACAGCATCCGTGTCTACACAGATTGACACAGAGGAGAAAGAAACCAAACGCAAAACAACAGCATCCGTGTCTACACAGATTGACACAGAGGAGAAAGAAACCAAACGCAAAACAACAACGTCCGTGTCTACACAGACTGACACAGAGGAGAAAGAAACCAAAGGCACCGTCAGCGTCTCCTCACAAACCATCACCGAACCAGAACAGCCTAAACCCGTAGCAGTTGCCCCCGTCCAGAAGAAGAAATCAAAAAGCAAATCAGTCCGCATAGTGACTGATGAGGATGCAGCAGGACCCTCGCACTCAGCACAAGAGACAGAGCCGGAGATCATCACTCGGTCGCTATCCCTGGGTGAGCTGCGTGACCTGCGGAGGGAATTCACCCGCCAGACCAACGAGTCCATCTTGACCTGGCTGCTCCGCATCTGGGACGCTGCAGCCAATGACACCATTCTGGACGGAAGTGAGGCCAGGCAGCTGGGATCTCTGTCCCGGGATGTGGTCATTGACCAGGGGATCGGGAGAACCCAAGAAACACTCAGCCTCTGGCGGCGACTGCTGACAAGTGTAAGAGACAGGTACCTTTGTAAAGAAGACCTCCAGGTGCACCAAGGAAAATGGAACACCATGGAACAAGGTATCCGATGCCTGAGGGAATTAGCTGTGCTGGAAATCGTGTTCGCAGAAGATGAGAGATTTCCTAAAAGCCCGGATGATGTCCAGTGCACGTCACAGATGTGGTTGAGATTCGCCCGTCTTGGACCAGAGATGTACTCCCGTTACCTGGCAACGCTGCAATGGAGGGAAGGCGAGGACAGAGTGGGCGTCTTGGCCAACAAACTGAGGATTTACGAGGACACTGTCACTGCCCCATTTCGCACTCATGTTTCATCCGTGGAAACAAGGCTGGCTGAGCAAGTCCGGAGCTTGATTGAAGAGGGCCACCAGAAACTAAAAAAGGAACTCAAGGAAGAAATTTGCCACATCTCACCAGAACCGACAAGAGTCTCTGCCATTAGGAGCAGACGTCCCCCAACCAGGGAGAGAGAATACACTCCACGAGGTAATCTCTGGTTTTTTCTTCAGGAACATGGAGAAGACATGAGTAACTGGCATAGAAAACCCACCTCTTCTTTAGCAGCCCGGGTACGTGAACTAAAAAGAGGGACAACTACCACAAGAAGCTCATCTAGAGTCAACGCTGCTCCGGTCTCCTGCACACAGAACTCCAGACAGTATAGGAATAATAATGTGACTGATCCTCTTGAAGGGACCTCAGGAGCATATTCACCGGAGGCGAGCAACATGTACCACGACCAGGAATAGAGGGGCCCTTCCTCTAGCCAGGTAGAGGAAAGGGACAATCGGGTCTTTTGGACTGTGTGGATCCGATGGCCTGGCACGTCTGACCCACAAAAATACACAGCTTTGGTGGACACCGGCGCTCAATGTACACTGATGCCATCGAGGTATGTGGGAACGGAACCCATTTCTATTTCTGGGGTGACAGGAGGATCCCAGCAGCTGACTGTACTGGAAGCAGAAGTAAGTTTAACTGGGAACGAGTGGCAGAAACACCCCATCGTGACTGGCCCAGAGGCCCCATGCATCCTCGGCATAGATTATCTCAGGAATGGATATTTCAAAGACCCAAAAGGACATCGTTGGGCTTTTGGGATAGCTGCTGTAGAGACAGAAGATATCAGACAACTAAGTACCTTGCCTGGCCTCTCAGATGACCCCTCTGCTGTGGGACTGCTGAGAGTTGAAGAGCAACAAGTACCAATCGCCACAGCAACAGTGCACCGTCGGCAATACCGCACAGACAGAGACTCTGTGGTTCCCGTCCATGAGATGATTCGTAAACTGGAGAACCAAGGGGTGGTCAGCAAGACCCGCTCACCCTTTAACAGCCCTATATGGCCAGTGCGTAAGTCCAGTGGAGAATGGAGACTGACGGTGGATTACCGTGGCCTGAATGAGGTCACGCCACCACTGAGTGCTGCTGTGCCAGACATGCTGGAACTTCAGTACGAGCTGGAGTCCAAGGCAGCGAAGTGGTACGCCACTATTGACATTGCCAACGCCTTCTTCTCCATTCCTTTGGCAGCAGAGTGCAGGCCTCAGTTTGCCTTCACCTGGAGGGGTGTGCAGTATACCTGGAACCGATTGCCCCAGGGGTGGAAACACAGTCCCACCATCTGCCATGGACTGATCCAGACTGCACTAGAAAAGGGTGAAGCTCCAGAACATCTGCAGTACATTGACGACATCATTGTGTGGGGGAACACCGCAGCAGAAGTATTCAAGAAAGGAGAGAAAATCATCCAGATTCTGCTGGAAGCCGGCTTTGCCATCAAGAAGAGCAAAGTCAAGGGGCCTGCTCGAGAGATCCAGTTCCTGGGAGTAAAGTGGCAAGATGGACGGCGTCAGATTCCCACCGAGGTCATCAATAAGATCACCGCAATGTCTCCACCGACCAACAAAAAGGAAACACAAGCTTTTCTAGGCGCCATAGGTTTCTGGAGGATGCACATTCCCGAGTACAGCCAGATCGTGAGCCCTCTCTACCTGGTTACCCGCAAGAAGAACGATTTCCACTGGGGTCCTGAACAGCAGCAAGCCTTTGCCCAGATCAAGCAGGAAATCGCTCACGCGGTAGCCCTTGGCCCAGTCAGGACAGGACCAGAGGTGAAGAACGTGCTCTACTCTGCAGCCGGGAGCCATGGTCTGTCCTGGAGCCTTTGGCAGAAGGTGCCTGGTGAGACTCGGGGTCGACCACTGGGATTCTGGAGCCGAAGCTACAGAGGGTCCGAAGCCAATTATACCCCAACAGAGAAAGAAATCCTGGCCGCCTATGAAGGAGTCCAAGCTGCCTCAGAAGTAATCGGCACAGAGGCACAACTCCTCCTGGCACCCCGACTACCGGTGCTGGGGTGGATGTTCAAAGGAAAGGTTCCTTCCACGCATCATGCCACTGACACCACATGGAGCAAATGGATCGCCCTCATCACGCAGCGCGCCCGTATTGGAAACCCAAATCGCCCTGGGATCTTGGAAATCATAACAAACTGGCCTGAAGGTGAGACCTTTGGATTATCTTCGGAAGAAGAGGAAGAGCAAGTGACCCGTGCCGAGGAAGCCCCACCATATAACGAGCTGCCGGAGACTGAGAGACGATATGCCCTCTTCACTGATGGTTCCTGCCGAATTGTAGGCGCTAGCCGGAAATGGAAAGCTGCAGTATGGAGCCCCACACGACAAGTTGCACAAGCTACCGAGGGACAAGGAGGATCGAGTCAGGTTGCAGAGCTTAAAGCTGTCCAGCTGGCTTTGGATATTGCTGAAAGAGAGAAGTGGCCAAAGCTCTATCTCTATACTGACTCGTGGATGGTAGCTAATGCTCTGTGGGGATGGCTGGATCGCTGGAGAAAGGCCAACTGGCAGCGCAGAGGGAAACCCATCTGGGCCGCTGAGATTTGGCAGGACATCGCTGCTCGAGTAGAGAGGCTGACCGTAAAGGTTCGACACGTGGATGCGCATGTACCCAAGAGTCGGGCTAATGAAGAGCATCACAACAATGAGCAGGTGGACCGAGCTGCCAAGGTGAAAGTATCTCAGGTGGATCTAGACTGGCAGCACAAGGGAGAATTATTTCTAGCTCGTTGGGCCCATGATGCCTCTGGCCATCAGGGGAGAGATGCAACATACCGATGGGCCCGTGACCGAGGGGTGGACCTTACTATGGACAGCATCTCACAGGTCATCCACAGTTGTGAGACCTGTGCTGCAATCAAACAGGCCAAGCGGGTGAAGCCTTTATGGTATGGTGGACGATGGTCAAAGTATAGGTATGGGGAAGCCTGGCAAGTTGACTACATCACCCTTCCCCAAACCCGCCAAGGCAAGCACTACGTGTTGACCATGGTGGAAGCAACAACTGGATGGATGGAGACCTACCCCGTGCCTCATGCTACTGCCCGGAACACCATCCTGGGCCTCGAAAAGCAAGTCCTGTGGAGACACGGCACCCCTGAGAGGATCGAGTCAGACAACGGGACTCATTTTAAGAACAGCCTCATAAACACCTGGGCCAGAGAACACGGTATTGAATGGATATATCATATCCCTTATCATGCACCAGCTGCCGGAAAAGTTGAACGCTGCAATGGACTACTTAAAACCACCCTGAAGGCTCTTGGTGGGGGGACCTTCAAAAATTGGGAAGTGAACTTAGCAAAGGCCACCTGGATAGTCAATACCCGAGGGTCCATCAATCGAGCTGGTCCTGCCCAGTCTGAACCCCTGCACACGGTGGATGGAGATGGAGTCCCTGTGGTACACATGAGAGGTATTTTAGGGAAGACTGTTTGGATTAATCCCACCTCAGGCAAAGGCAGACCCATCCGTGGGATTGTCTTTGCTCAAGGACCTGGTTACACCTGGTGGGTAATGCAGAAAGATGGGGAAACCCGTTGTGTACCACAAGGAGACCTAATCTTAAGTGAGAATGGTATGTAGGGCTTCACTGTATATATATATATATGTGTGTATGTGTAGAGTTTAAGTTGATTTGGGATAATGAAGGTGGTAATAGAATAAGGGGTGGATAATGTCCTGGGTTGCAGTGTATTCTATTACCATCCTCATGAGCTGTTGAAACCAGGTGGGGCGGTGTTTCCTGGCCTCCTCCCTCCGAACTATCTTTCTGTTAATGGCCCATCAATGCCCTGCCGCATGACTCAAAGATAACTCCCTCCAGACTATCCTCTGTTAATGAGCCCATCAACACCTGGCCTCATGACTCATCATTCTATTGTGAGATGCTCCGCCCAGAGGGAGGAACCAAGCATTCCATCTTGGATATAATCTGGGACTCTGAACACCACGGGCATCCTTCCCACTGGATTCCCAGAGGACAGGAGCTGCATAGTCACCACTGGACTTTCTGAGGAGGAGCAGACCTTTCTACTGGACCACTGCTTCGACAGAGCCACATCCGTCACTTCAGGAGGACTACAGCCACCATCTCATCGGACTGCTCACGCCACCCTGATTAACAGGGTGCCAGGTTGTATTCTGACTCTGTTAGTTTAGCCCACTGGGGTTTTTCTTGCCTTTATTTTTAATTTCCCTAATAAATTGTTATTCTGACTTGGTGCCTCCCACTGGTCTGTTTTCAAACCAGTACACATAGTTAATGTTATCAGCTGAGTTGAAGTTGAGATACAGCCATAACTAATTCTGGATGCAAAATGACTTCTTAATATTTTCCCCTAACCTGAACACATATGTATAAAAGGCTATGTTGTGCTTAAGGTAGAAATGAACCAGCAATACACCCCTGCTGCAAAGGCAAATGGTTACATCAGACTCAGGATTGCCAGGAGGTTGAGGGAGGTGATCCTTCCCCTCTACTGGTGAGGCCACACTAAAAGTACTTTATCCAGACCTAAGATCTTCAGCACAAGAGAGGTAAGGCCATATTGGAGACAGCCCAGAGAAAGGCCACAAGAATGGCCTGGGCAATCACTAACTGTATGAAGTTTAACAAAGTGCTGGATCCTGCACCTGGAAAGGGGCAACTCTGTATGGATGTTCAGACTGGGGAATGAGAGGCCCGTGGAAAGGGACCTGGGGGTCCTGGTCAATGGCAAGTTGAATGTGAGTCAGCAGTGCCCTGGCAGCCAGGAGGGCCAGCTGTGTCCTGGGGGGCATCAGGCACAGCATCGCCAGCCAGGCAAGGGAGGGGATTGTCCCGCTCTGCTCTGCACTGGGGGTGCCTCATCTTGAATATTGTGTGCAGTCTCGGGCACCACAATATGAGAAAGATATTAAACTATTAGAGAGAGTCCAAAGTAGAGCAACAAAGACGGTCTTGAGGGTAAGTGATTGAGATCACTTGGTCTTCTCAGCCTGGAGAGGAGGAGACTGAGGTGGTGTACAGTTGTCTTGTGAGGGGGAGAGGAAGGGCAGACACTGATCTCTTCTTTGTGGTGACCAGTGATAGGACCCAAGGGAATGGCCTGAAGTTGTGTCAGGGGAGATTTAGGTTAGATATTATAAAAAGTTTCTACACTCAGAGGGTGGCTGGGCACTGGAACAGGCTCCTCAGGTAAGTAGTCACAGCATCAAGTCTGACAGTTTAAGAAGTGTTTGGACAATGCTGTCAGGTACATGGTGTGACTCTTGGTGTGGTCCGGTGAACAGCCAGGAGTTGGACTTAAATGATCCTTCCAATGATCCCTTCCAACTCCGGATATTCTATGATTCCATGATCCTATGATTAAGGATCTGACACATCTCTCCTTTGACAAAAGGCTGAAAGCATAGGGACTGTTTAGGCTGGGGGAGAGAAAGCTGAGGGGGAAATCTTATTAATGTGTGCAAATACCTGAAGGGAGGATGCAAAGAGGATGGGAGCTCTTTTCAGTCGTGTCCAGTGACAGGACAAGAGCCACCAAGTACAAACTGCAGCACAGGATGTTACCTCTGAATATGAAAAAACACTTCTTCACTGTCAGGATGACTGAACACTGGCACAAGTTTCCCAGGGAGATTGTGGAGTGTCCCTCCTTGGAGATACCCAAAAGTCATCTGCGCTTGGGCCTGGTCAGCCGGTTCTGTGTAGCTGTACTTGAGCAGATAACCCTTGGAAGTTCTGTCCAACATCAACCATCCTGTGGTTATGTGAAATCACTTTCTATTACCTACTCATAGAGTGCAAAGAGGAAATGATGATCATATTTGCCATGATCCATTACCTCTCCAAAACTCAATTTCCACATTGTGTGTTTAGATGGAATGGATCTTGAACCAAGTGGTGCTTCTGGGCATGCAGGGAGTCAGTTGCTAGAACTCTTTAGGTCTGTTTTGCTGAGGAGTGCTCTGGAGGTGCACAAATGAACGACTTTTCATCAGGACATTGAATGCCTTGCAAGCACTCCTGAGTGTGTACCACAGGACACTCAAAACAGAAACATTTACATCAAAAAGAACACATTACACTAATTTGTTAATGTGATACACACAGAAAGCCTAATCTGTATCCCAAATCAATGGCAATAGTTACAATAAATTATGAATATGAGTTAAGACAGATCTGTTTATTTCTTTTTCCATTTGCCTCTACCTGAAAATCAAACCATATTTGTCAATATTTCCAATTTATTCTGATTTTATTTATTCTGATTACCCAGAAAGTCAACATATTTAAAATCATACTAATGTATGAAGAGTGCTCTTTGCTGTATGACACCCTTTCTACTCTGTAATTTTGTCAGAAAGAGGAGTATGTCACAACACAGATTTTAGATACTGCCATATACCTCAACACTTTCCTTTCTGAGCTTAACGTGGCTGGACTTCCTGCCTTTGCTGCAGCTGGACCTTTCCAGCAAGGCCTAAGTCTTATACCCTGTGTCGCTCCTCTACCCACAACCAGTTCCTCTACTCCTTGTATGAATCACATGTCTCAGCTTTGTGTTTGAACATTTAGACCTTTCATATTTCAAATTACTTTGGACCTAGTTGCTGATGGTAGCTTTCCACAGCCCTTGTTTGACTTCCAGAGTTTGGTAAAAGAAGAAAAGGCCCATGTCCTGGGGGTCCCTAGAACCCATGAGGATATCCAGCTTGTGTGACATGAAGGAAAAGCAGTTCAGCTGCAGCCAGGAAGCCAATTTTCTCTCACAAACCTGGTGGTGCTTACTGACACATTCTGAATCTTTTCTTCAGTGACATGTTAAAAAATTTTCCAATGGAAAAATTAATAACCAGAACATACTGAGATAACTGTGTTATGACAAGGATTTGTGGTCCAGTCAGTGACATGGACAGAATGTACCGCATCAGCCACTGCTGACCTTCAGAATCACTGTGTATCCAGAGTCCTATGTCAAATGATCTGCTCAGGATACTTAGTTTTATCTTACTTACGAAATACATCAAGTTTCAATGGAATCCAAATAAAAAATTCCCTATTACTGCAATAGAGAACTCAGTAAGAATTTTCAGCTCCATAAAATCATTCCAGAGAGATGAAGACACTCTGAAATCACAGATCTGAAAAATGTGACATAATCTGTACAAGTTTATGCATTCCCTGTATATTTGAGCACATAGATCTACTTATCACACAGAAGTACAGGACTTAGAAAGTAGATAGAGAGGGAAGATCAAACTCCTAACACTGAAAAAATACAGGAAAAAACCCCAAACCTTTGCAGAGGGCATATGTCCCTTCCAGTTTTCCTTGTCCTGCTACATTCTTCACCCACATCGGAAAGAAGAAGGCTGTTCTGGAAGGAGATTGAAAGAACTGCAGGAAAAATGCATTCCTTGAATTCTTTAGGAGGGACAGGTTTTATTTACACTGTACACAAAATTAGCTACTTCATACCTCCTTAAGGTACCTAATATTTTCAAATGCTAGGAGTTTTGGTAGTCAAAATATATTTCTGAAAATCAGTCCCTCCTTACACAGAATAATCCATCTGATTTTTAAGACTACACATGCATGCAGCAATAGCTGTGCCTTGCTTGTTTAACGTTATAATTTTAAATTCCACTTTCTCAGAAAAATAGTGCAATGCAAAAACCAGTGGGGGTCTGATCTCAAACAGTCAGCCGAAGGTTTGAGGAAGAATCCACTGACCTCTGAAAAAGCTGTTTATTTTTCTCTTACCAAATTCTTGTATTTCAGGAACCTTTTTCCTAGACTTAGCATATTGAATCTGTGCACTCTTAACTTCCAAAAAAATCCAAATTAACATATGGGATTTTGAGCATAAGACAACCTTCACAATGAAAGCCCTCACTGTGGGAGACTCATATGCCAGTGTCACAGAGAGAGAGAGAGGGATCATAAACACAAATCTAGCAAGACTGAGGGGGCTGAAGTGGTTGTAGGACACCCAGTAGTAGATAAACATCCTGATGCTTTACATGCAAAGATACTAAGATGACCCAAACTTGAAGAGCACCAGGTGGTGCTAAGAAAACTGGCCCTTAAGTCACAGGTGTGCGGGGCTCTGCTCCTGTACACCACCAGTGTCCAGGAACTTTTCATTTCTGAAACCGTCTCAAAGACAAACCCAGCTCTGTTGCCAGCCTGGGCCATTTTCAGAGGTTTAGGGTCTGGTCAGAAAGTTTAGTGATTTTTGGTTTTTTGTTTTGGTTGGAGTAGAGAAACCTACCTCACTTACTTACATAAATGACACAGAACTAATTTTTAAGGGAAAATAGAGAATAATTTCTAGAAAAAATTTTCTGGGAAACTGTACCTAAAAATTGATGAAGCTGAGGGCCACTTAGTTTGTCTCTAGTCAATGTTGTACTCTCCATCACAAATATTGTAAAGGCTGTAGATATACTTGGTCAGATTGGGAACTTACTGTACAAGCACTGTGTAGGTATAGGCAGGAACTGGTCATTGGATAGAATGAAAAGATTTTGGGAAACAATTTTCTTTTTTTATTTTCAAGTTACAAAGCATCAGAAAATTCTAATAGAGTGATATGTTTAAGGGAAATAGCAGGGTTTTAACTAAGAAATATTGTTGGCATGGGACACATCACATCTGAGAACCCATTGGTATTATTGTATCATCTACTGATTGTGCTGTTGCTTCAGAAAATGATGCATGACAGCTGGCTAAATTGTTTTTGAAATATCATCTTGGAGACAGTTTTCCTCTCTTTAGACCCCAAGTGGCAAAAGCAATTGAAGGCAATATAACACAATCAAATAGGTGTAATATAAAGGCAAATAGGCAGGAGAACTGATAGTTTTCTCTCCAAAACAGCAGGAGATGGTAAAAGATTGCAGGAAAGGAAGAAAATAAGTGAAATAGAGGTGTAATAAAAAGTCCTGTATTCAGTACTATGACTTTTAATTGCAAATCATAGAACAGTGGGACAAAATCAAGGACCAATTTTCCAGAAACCAAGAAATGAAACTGGTTTTTCTTTCATAAATATTTTGTAATTTTGCAATATTCTTTTAAATAAGTAAAACATGAAAAAAATGAAAAGTTTGTAACTTGTTAAAGACCATAGTTTCTACTGCAAATTATGGTGATGTATGCTAGCAAACTGGTAAAAAAAGTTAGAAATTAAAGTATTTTTAATACTCAAGCATATGGGACATTTCTTACATACTGTTTATTTCCTCTCATATCTTGTTTTCCTTTCACTCTTTTAAATTCCTTTTTTTCCTTCTATCAGTGTTCTTTTGAAGGTTTTCATTGTTTTTCCTTCATAGAATTTATTTGAATATATTTAGCAAAAGAAGTAAGAATATTTCTTCTGGGAGTTATTTTTAAATGTTTGCTGTTCCTTTGGGATAAAAATTTTGATGTACAATGGAGATTTGGACATTCTGTGTGTCAGTTTCTTATGAAAGCATTGACTACTATGACTAGCAGGCAATGACTGGAGGCTATACCCTTTGGAAAGAATAAAGGTTTTATACGTAATGTGTGGCACATAATTAAAAAAAAATAAGCTGAATAAAAACTACTATTCTAAAATAAGAATGAGCAGTAAATTTAACAGCCAGAATGGTACAACATTCTCACCAGTTCTTATTTGTGAAACATCATCATAAAGTTGTGAAATTTGACCATAAAAAGTAGCATTTTCGGAATAAATTTCAAGTTTCATCCACACTCATTCTAGTTATTGCATTAATGAATTAGAGGCCTGCTCTGTTTTCTCTGAAATCAGTGGAAAATTGATTTTAATGGGTAACAGAAAACCTCTCATAATTCAGATGCTCTTCCAGTGCTTAACTGAAAACTTTAACTGGGTGAAAATCTGTTAGTAGTAACAAAAATTAAATCAGAAGAAAACTTGCACATTACCCTAAATGAATATGAAAAAATAAAATCTTTGTTCTGTAGGTAAGAGCTGCTCTTACTCATCTATCTCAGGGCAAAACAGAATATACTTGCATTAGCAAATGTTCTGTATCATACTGATGATCCTTTCCATTTGTAGAGGAAGTGATTGTTTGGGAGTTAACTTACTTATTCCACTTTTACCCAGACCTCTATAGCGTAACAGAGGTACCAACTCATAATCAATGAGCATGTTACCTAATTACGTTCCAGATTTATTTTTTCTGACTGTTCAAAGCACATTCTGGGGTTTTGGGATGGTGCAACCATACAGCAATAGCATTTTCAGCTTACAGTGACAAAACTGCAAAGGGTTTAAGGGTAGAATGTTTAAAAATAGTAGCATGAAAATCAGCCATTTTTTATTACTGCTCTGCAATGTCAGTTCTTAATGACAAGAAGTATGCAGTTTTCATCAATTTTGCTAAAAGAAATCAAGACAGAAAAGAAAGCAGGCTGTAAAGTTAAGAATGCTAGAGACAAACTGCTCAGCTCTGGAGAATAATGTGACAAACACAAGGTCTGTGGAAAAATGACTTTGCGAGACACTGTGCTCACAACTCCTCCCCAGAGAAGCTTGAAAGTTACATTGCTAACTAGGCAAGAAATTGTACTGACCTTTTTACTGTATTACAAGCATACTGTTATAATGTGATTGTTATTGAAATTGATTTTGGTAGCAGCACAGAAGACTCATTTCTGTTGTTCATTGTGTGTTTGTTTTTTTAACGGTTTAAACTCATCTTGGTGCTGTGTAGCAATATACCTTTCCTCAAACAGAATAAATTTTATTGATTAATCATGACCTTAAACGCATGTACAGAAAACCAAAAAAACAAATCCCTTCTGAAAAAATTACGTAAGGTTCATGGCTCAGTCTAAAATTCATAATATCATTCTTTTAATATGACAATGGAGCAATTATTTAAAAACCAAATAAACAAAAAAGGATTATATTCTTAAAGCCTTTTCAAACAGCTCTAAGTATAATGGTAACTGCAAATTATGCAGAGGTAACTAATCATGCAAGTAACTATTGAAAGAAGGCAATCTCCCTGTCCTGATGGGAGTTTGGATTACATTCACTGTAATTGTTGTAGGTAGTTCTCCTATAATAAGTAACGTGGTAGCCTGGTGACATACTACTATACTCTATATTTGTTTATTAAAAAGATAACTAAGAAGAACTCCTATATAGTGTGGGGATTTTGTATTTCTAATATAGCGATAAAGCACAAATAGTGATGAAATTTAATTCAGTATCTGACTGCATCTGTGTTTTCATCTTTTGTGTGTAACAGAATGAATAAAATATATAGTGGTGAGGAAACCTCTTGAAAGTTTCACATTTTAAAGCCTTCTCATGAGAAAATTCACATCTCCCAGTGAAAAAGACCTCTCAGTCTCATTCATAACCTCCCATTCCAGCAACCACTACCCTGATGGATCCTCAAAAATAGAACAATTATTTAGTCTTTTTATCATTAGAGCACCTACAGAAGCCTGAGGATGAAAGCAAAATAAGAGCTAACCTTTTTTGCATTATTAAGAGATAAGGTGTGATATGAAGTTGAATGAGTATTTCTGAGACTTTCTTGCTATTCATCTTAAATTGTGTAGTGTAATTGTACCAGATTAGGATGTATTCACTGTGAAGTCATCTATTATCATATATTTAATTTGTGGTGTTACAGTCAGGAAGAAAAATAATTCAGATTACAGACTTGAATACTGAAGCATAAGAGTAGCTCAAGATAAAACCTACATACGGATTTTGCCATTAGCACAAGAGATAAATTCTTATGCTATGAGACTAATGGGCTTGGTTCTAGTAGTATACTAAATTATTAGCAGTACATGATGGCTAATAAGTTTTACAAAGCATTAAACTGCCCTAGGTGTTGCTAAGACATTCACATATCAGGAGATATCTGGAGTACTTCCACAAGGAGAAATGTATCTGCCTATGCAATCACAGAGATGTGGAAAAACAGAAAATGGTATTAGTAGGGATGAAGAAAGTAAATATTTTGTGACCTTGCAAAAATTATACACTAATATTAATTTTTATCATTGGTTTCCACTCAGATCTTGCTTGTTACTGTCCCTATAATTATTTGATTTGACAAGGAAAGTCATCATTGTCCCAAATTACAATAATAGAATGGGCATATTAGGCATTCGTGACAGAATAATTTATGAATCAAGTAAGAGCTTAAAAGAAAGTACAACCAACAATATTTAATTTGCAGTGATGGAAACCAAGAGTTGGCAACAGCTGCTATCTTAGCTATAGGGTGAAATTCCCTACAGCCTTCTTTTAGGAAGCATCAGGGGAAAAAACACATGAAAATGGAAAATAACAAAAAGTTTGATCCTCCTCTCCACTGGGAAAAAAAAAAAGATCTCCTCATTAATTTCAAAAGAAATCATAAATGTGCTCTTCAGATAGCTGTTGATGTTTTAGCATAGGATAAAAAAAATTCAGAATCTCAGTTTATAAATTTAAATTTTATTTAGCAAAAAATAAATGTCGGTAATGCTGACTATATTAAGTCGAATGGCTCCAGGAAACCTAAATTTTATGACATGCAATTTAAATATTTTGTAGGTAACAAGCACTTGGCTTATGTTAGGAATTTTAATAATAATAATTGACACACGACTCTCAACAGACTAAGGAAGGATATTTCAAAGTTCTTATGTTGGCAAAACATACCCAGGAAGACAGCTTTTCTTATTCTGAATATGTGGAGTTGAATATAGTAACTGCAACTCAATTTTTACTGCAACAGAGAAAATAAGAGAAAATATTTATCTTTCCATCAAGTCTTAGCTTTTTCAGATAGAAAACTACACCTATATGGATTTGCCAAAATAATAACTTGATTTTGGGGCAACTGTATGTTCCTTGCAATTGTCAGTCTCTGTTTTCAAATTGTGAGCCTACAATGTATTTGCCATTTACTATCAGCAAAAAAATGCAATGCCTTTCTGGATACAGAATTTTATTAGTAATAAAAATTAGTCTTTCGGTTGGAAACTTGAAGAAACCCTACAATCAAGATTTCTTTCTCTTAACCTAGACAAAGCATACCAAACCATGCTAAAAGAAACAGTCTCAACCTGTACGAAGAAGCAAGTAGATGATGCATTTAAAAAAGCCATTTTAAAATTTACTGAACTTACTGGCTTCCTCTTGTAGGTCTTATTGTTTTTGTAGTCAATGGAATTTTTACCTGTGCACTAAGAGCACAAAGGGAAATGCTTGTATTACTCTATAACTGATTTCAGTTGATAGAAAGTGAAGAAATGTGGAGATGCAATAAAAAAAAGACATTTTAAACAATGATTCAGACCATGAATTAACTTAACTGTTTAAGATACTATATAGGCTGCAATTTTTTTTAGTTTTTTTTTAATTGTTTGGTTTTGGTTTTGGTTTTCCCAGACCCTCTGCCCTAACATCCAAAACAATGTACCATTAGATTTTGAAACATACTTCTAAAAATTTGAATTATTTCAATTCCTATCGTAATCCCATTGCAATCAACCAAAGAAGTCATAGTGATTTGGCAGCTGAATAAGATTGTAATTAAATATAAATCAAGGCGAATACATATGTGCTGACCTTCACTATAAGCAGATTGACTATATCACTGGACTTCATTCTGAAATACTCAAAGAGAGGTTCTATATTCACAACACATTTGGAAGGGAATTAAATATTATTCTCCACATACCTTTCTAAAGAGCAGAATTTTAACCTTCTTTAGCCATATAATTTTGGTGGGGGGGTGGTGTTCACGTTTTTTCATTCTCTAACTGATTGCAATCCTGACAATTTTCTTCTTGTGTTAAAGTTTTTTAACTTTTTTTAATTCTTTGACAAAAAGAACACTTTTTTAAGGAAATGAGTAAAAATACCCAGATCATTCTAATTCATCTGTAACACAATAAAAGACTCAGATTCTGACAGTTAAGTTGCATGTATCAGAAGTAAGTGTGGTTTAGATTCTGTAAGAATGTTTTGTATTTTTATTACACTTACAGTTAAAACAATTCTGACATGATTTATACGCATTTCCTGATTACCAGGCTTACCAGAAATTTCTTTATTTCAGTTGTTCTTATAATCTCATTTTTGCTTTATTGAAATGTATAATCCGGTGTAAAGGTGTAAAAAACTCAAACAATAGGAACCAGATGCCAAAATAGTAATGAAAAATGTATTCTGTTTATGCATGACTTATGAGACACTTAGGGCCTATTCCACACCTAATGTCAGTCAGTCCTTAGTAGATCAGAAATTTATGAGAGATTTCGTTAACTTCTAATTAATTAGATTCCATTTAGGAATACTTTTTTTTTTTTTTTAACGGACAATTATAATTAGTATCCCCCCGCCACTCAAAAAAAACCAAACAAAACCAGCAGAAAAGAAGTAACTTTCTCAAATTCTTATACTCCCCTGTTAATCAAAACAAAACATATCCACAAGATACTATCATTATAAACTGCAATACGAAACAGGAAGTGACAAAAGAAAAGTCTATCTATCTCTATGATATTGAGAGTGTTAGCCAAATGTGGTGGTTTAAGCTGCACTTTAACCATGACCCTACAGTAGTGATTAATGAAGTGCTCTGTTTTATTTTCAAATTCATGAAAGTCTTTGGTGTACATAAGCCAGTTTTCATCTCCAAAAATTTAGCAGTAGATTACAATAGTTTAAGTTGTTTCACTCGTTTTCTCTTCAGCTGATCATAATCCTGGCTGCCAGGAAAAAAAATTCAAAAAGCAGAATTCTCGACTCTAGATAATTTCTTTTTTTGTGTTCTAATCTCTTTCCTTCTTGAGTCAAATCTAAATAAATATTTTTCTTTAAAATCACAGTGTGAAAATACTAATGATTTTAAAATTAAAGCATTAATGCTTTTCCAAAAGATGTCTGTCAATTTCAAATAAACAGTTACCTTATATAAGTTCAGATAACAATGTTTTTTTTTTCTTTCTAGGAAAATGGTGGTAGCAGGAAAGTAGTTTCATTAATGTAAGAAAAAACATAGTAAGAACACTATGGTTTCTTCTTGAGTCATCAGCACAATGGTTTGCATCCATATCTAAGTTATGAAAATCTTTTGCTTTTCTCTCGTGTCTGAAGGGATTTGAAGGAACTCGTGCCACTTCTTTGAAGAGTGCTGCACATCTGCATATCACTCTTTTGAGAAGGAATTTTCTCAATTCCTCTTGGTAAAGAGTTTAATTTAGTCTTTAATATTTAAATGTTCATGTAGCAAGCAAAAGTGGAGAAACCAAAGACTGTAGTTAGTTTGGGGCAGTTACTTGCTGTCAGAGACTGAAATGTTATGGTCAATGGCTTAAACATTGTTAGGAAGGAGTTTTGCCCATTATGGCAAAACTGTATAAAGAAGCTGCAACCACCAAAGCCCAACCCTACCTGAATATGTCTGACTGGAACTTTGGACTGTGAGTTAAGACACCTAAGGGAACTTGAGATAAGATAAAGGTGATAATTGTCCAATTATCTCAGGTCTAGGGAGAAATAAACAAAGCTGAGGGAGAAGAATGCATTCACAGGAAAGCCAGACCCAGTTCTGAAAATCATCTGTGGCTGGGTTCAGGGTGGTGGAGGCCATAGGCCACAGATTCATCTGCTGAGGCCAGGTTTGCACATACTCCTCCCCAGCCAAAGAGGAAGGCAGGGAGTTTTGGGGTATGTGGCTTAACCTCTCATCAGAGGTATAGAACACCCATCCTCCCTCACACAAACTGGCTCAGCTGTAAAACACCCCACCCCAGGAAGGCCACATCCATAGGACATTCATGTGAGAGGCAGCTTAGGGGGTGTCATAGTCCATCAAAGACCCCCAAAGTGCTGCCAGACTCATTCCTGAGGTTTTGCATCAGAGCATTGCACATGATGCAAAGTGATGCAACAGATCCAGAGTCTGTTAGACTCTGTCTGCAAGAGACAGTGTCAAACTTCCCTCACACTCCCAGGGGAGGTACCTGGGTGTTCCCACCTGGTCCAGGAAGACCAGATGGAGAGGATCAATGGGACGCCCTTGGGATCCACAACGTGGTGATATTTTCTACTTAATCCACCACACTTTCTCTCTGTCTCTCCTCTCTCTCTCTCATTTCCTGGTATATAACATCCATACTATTGACTTTGGCATACGGTATCATTTGCACCTTAATTCAGGCAGAGGCATCTCTCTAAACATTTTAATAACCAGCTCTTAACACTTGCCCCAGTGAAAACCTCAAATTGAAACCTTCTAAACCCAGTGATGGAAACATACGATTCCTGTAACTAGGTTAACACAAACTCAGTGAAACAGATTTAATTTTTAGTGAAACAGAATATTCAGTTCTTTCCTTTTTTTCTTTTTTTTTTTCCAAGAAAAAAAAATTCTGTTAGATACATTAAAAAAGAAAAGCTGCCTCTGAATATGGACTAGGACTTCTAACATAGGAAGACATAGAAGACAGTCGGTTGCCAGTTTCCTCTTTTCTTTGCTCTTTTTGAATGAGTAAAAGACATTATATAACTTTCAGCAGCTGAAAAAAGACAATGATTGATTGAAAGTGCTCTCTGCCTGAGATACAGTTCCAAAAACTACTGATTATGAGAATTTCATTATAAGAAGATAATTTCATATAAGAATGTTGTCTGTGAATCCCAGTTTAGCACAAAAATTACATTTTCTACTAGTTCACAATAAATTAAAAGGAAACAGACGTTGAAATACACAAACACTTATGCACAAGAGCTTTTCCTTGATCACTATCAAGAGTGGTATTTCTTAAATAAGATTTATGATCATCTTAGTGGTTAATAAAAGGTGACTGTAAGAAAAATAGGCAAAAGAAGAAATTTTGGTTTTAGTACTGAAGGCACATATGGATAGAATGCAGTAGTGGCAAAACCTTTGGAAGAATAAACATTCTGGAAAATGAAGTATGCTAATAGCAATACTTTGTTCTGAAGCTCTGACACAGCATTACATATTTCTAGTTCCTGCTCTGAGAGTACCTCTGATGTGCAAGAGAAATCACATTTCATGATATGGGCTCAAAATACATTCCTGGTATATATTCCCCAGTACATGCTCCAATTACTTACTGACATTTCTCAGCACAGGAGTGTAACAGAAAAGTGGTGCAGTAATGCAACAGGAATTTTATTAAACTCATTCAAATATGCCTCTGCACTCATTGATGTAAATGAGATGAATAAGCCCAGGCAGAAATAATCAGGCTCAGTGCAATGTTAAATATGAACATTAAAAATTTGTCTTTGTTGACATCCATAATTTTCAAACCAATGATGGTTTTTTAATCTTTTCCCCATCCTGGTCAGAAATTCTTCATTAAGCTAGAATTCATTGTAAATACATTTAAATTAATTCAAGGAAGAATTTGAAAGTCAAAAGTATACAACAAGTGCCTGAAACTTAGGACATTTGAAAATCCCCATCATTTTTTGTTTCTGGTAGACTGCTACAGATGGTTAGAAGGAGTCTTATATTCGCAGGCTCTGGTCCTCAAAAACCTGAGAAAAATAACATATTGAAATGAGATTTATTTTACAAATCAGTTAAACCAGATAAATCAAGAAGATCAATTAAAGCTCTGCCAACATTTGCATACAGATTTGTGATCTCAGATAGCGTTGACACTAACAGACTGACTTACAAATTCTACAGGTTTTAGGTTCTCCAGAATCCACTCACCCAACAAGACAAGGGTTTTCAACCTCAAGGAATTACCTTAGATAATACCTTAGGTGACCTGAGCCATGGGGAAAGTCCTCAACTGCAGGCCCAATGCTCCAAGGAGGAACTGACTCAACTGATCTTTTCTGCAAGACTTCATCTATAGCCCATTCAAATCTGATCTTTGGTCAAATATGGGCTGGACTATGAGACCTTCAGAGCTCTCTGATGGACTCAGCTGTTCAATGCTAGAAGACCTATCCTCTGCTCTCCAACTAAAAACACTCTATATCATTAGTGGATAAAAGTGGATATTGCCATTGACAGAACATTGATGGTGATAGAATAGTGAAAGATATTCTGTCTCTCCTGGGGAAAATAAAAAAATAAAAAGCAATAGAGTCTTTTGTAGTCCGAAAATTTCTCATTCACTAGTGTGAGAGACTGGAAAGGTTGATGTCTTGAGACATTTTGAGATGCGTATGTGTGCTGGAAGGAGCAAGTCAGGCCTTGCCCTCCTGAGGCAGTGCCCTGCCCCATAACCCCCACCCCTAGAGCCTGTATCCCAGCCCAGCAGAGCTGCCTATCATGGCACACTGGAGGCAGTGCTCCACACTCCCCTAACCCAGCTCCTGAGTGGCCAAATGACCACAAGTCCCACCTGGGAAAAGGGCCCAGGAAGGCCAAGGGGTATTTAAGGCCAAACACGAGACCATCACTGTCTGGACCCTACCTTTTCTTGGATTTGTTGCAGTTCCCAATCTTGTAAGATTTTGCTTTTCATTCACTCAAGAAGATATCTGTCTTTTTAGCTGAGGAAGAGGTTTTAGAAGACAATGTCCAGCAGATTATCCACCATTATCCCCACACCCTTTAAAAATCTTCACATTCTGAAATGTCCCATAGTATTTGTACTTAGATAAATGAATTACATGTGTCCACAGTAAAATATGTATTATTTGTTGATTTATATATGTCTGGCATCATTTGGTGTCATGTTTAATATTTATCAGTCCCCAGGCATTGGACCATCTGAATATTTTACCAGTGATTCTAACATTTATATAAAAGAAGTAGCTAGAATCAAAGAAAATTCTGGGATCCATCTAGGAATAACATTCAGTAAGTGATAATTCCCTATTTATAAATATTTTTGAGACTATAACAAATCTAGCATATTATTTTTGTATTGTTTTAGGGTTTTTTATATATGTATATACATATTTAATTCGTACATAATCTCATTGCTGCATCAGTGTTGAAATATAAAATCATCTACATCTATTTAAATCTGGACCATCTATTGTTTAGTCAGAGCAACATGAAGAGTTTCTTGTCTCCTTTATGATATATGACAGTTGTTGAAATAAATGTGTAACTTGTTTTCTCTGTCTCAATGATGAATACGGAGAAGAGAATCAGTTCTACCTCTATCCTTGCACCCTTTCTTGTGTAAGCATAATTTGGCTTTCACCCATGTTTATAATATAGTTTGCAACAAAGCAGGACCTTGGCACCAGTTCTTTCTTCTCATAAATGCAGCCTGACTGCACCACAACCTTCAGAAAAAAAAATAAAATCCATTTCTTAATTAAACTAGCAAACAAACAAATCTTTCTCCTTTTCCTTCCTGACCTTGTAGTCTCTCCAACTGTCACTTCCTTCTCTCAATCAGGGAAGTAGAAAGTACTGTCATATGACTATTTAGGACCGAGGAAGTAACATAATTAGAGTTTAAGGTCATTCATCAGTGTTGGTTTTGAACTTCACAGTGATTCTGTGTCTCTTTTAAAAGGTTCATGAACTTCTATGTGTTAATCAGTTAATGTGTGGAAGCTTATTAACAGGCATATTTCAGATTTCTATACAAGATGCAGACGGCAGAGCAGATGCTATGGGCAACCCTTGAGATCTGAAAAGTACAAAGGCAGATTAAACAAAAGCAGGAGACAACATATACACAGAAGTTAAGTTGCAGTCATTTAATTGTCAGTCCATTTTATCATGAGTCCACATATGTTCTGAAGCACAGGCAATGACCTCGGTCCAGCACAGAACTTAACCATCTGCTTAACTTTTATCATTCTTAGAATTTAAAGGAAACAGAGAAGTGCCTAAGCTTAAACAGAGATTTGAATCTTTTGGACATCTAGATATTCTTATTGGACACATTTAGTAACAGAGGATAGACATAACATTTTTTTCAGATTTCAAAAAATTATTTGAGTTACCAGCATTCAGTAGAAAAAAAGACATTCAGCAAAATTGTAATTCAGACACAAATTAAGATACATAAAACTGGTGGGTACTTATGCAGTGAAGATCTAAAACTTGGCTGTTGTCAGTAGAGACCTGGAGAGTACAGTCAAAAGAGCCAGCAGAACAATTTTGCTCAGTGTATTGTCCATCCAGTGAAAAAGACCTCCAAGTGCTGTTGACTTCACTGGCTAAAACAAGTGGTTTTTGGAAATCTGCCTCACTTACAAAACTTACATATTCACACATAAATTTAAGGTTCTTCACCCCCAACTGAGTATCATTGTTAAACTCTTTTTAGATGAATTCCAGTCTAGATCTCTCATTATAAACATAAAACTCAGTAATATGCTCTGCCCACAGACGTTTAAGAATTTACAGTGTCTAAAAATTGAAGCTAAGCAAATTCAGCTCAATAATAGTACTTTTAAATTTAAATTATGAGAAAATTAGCTACCAGAATAGCTTATAGAGAGTTCTAATTGTGCATCAGACAGAATATTAAAAATTAGATGGGTTGTTTCACTAGTTCACATTATCACTTGAGAATGCTAATCCTAGCTTTTACTGTAGGTCACATTTTGTATCCCTTTTGGCATTTTACTTTATGATATTTAATTAATCACAGGACTCACAGATTTGCCTCAGCAGAATTTAGAGCCCAGCACTGTTTTTTAATGCTCAGTCACAACCTACTTTGCAAAACGGTGTTGATTGTTTTGTTTTGGTTTTATTTTTAAAAAACATTAGATTTACACTTTAAACTTTAAGATGCAGACTTATTACCTTATAAAGAACAGCCCATGCAAACTACAAATGTCTATTTCAAACAATGCACCAGGTACCCATTCACAGCATTTGCAACAACACGATTTGAATTTTAAGCATAGATCAGAGTCATTACTGAAGTTCTGAGACAAGACTTAATGTCATTAAATGAGCAATAAGTGGTGCAAGCTTCTAGCATGAAGCGAATTATTATATTAATAAATCTAGGCAACAAAAACCAACACTTTCCTTACATTTTTTTTTGTTTATCTGGGTAGTAGTCTTTTCTTTCACTTCTGTTTTTGCAGAGGTGATTGACGCTCTGAAGAAGGGGAACTGAGAAAGACTATCAGACTGACTGTCAGTTTTCTCACCTTTAATCTTATGATTCTTTCCCTGATCCCACTGGGGAGAGTGAGTGAATGGCTGTGTGGGACTTAGCTGCTGCCTGAGGTTAAACCACAACAGTTGTATACAACACCTTCCCTAGACACACAGATACTTTATGAATATAGTGGTATAGGCTTTGTTCGTAGTTTAGAGGAGGAGTTACATACCAGAAAATTTAGTTTGCTTTGTATCTCCATTTTACACCTGAAAACTCTCAGAGGAAAATGTTGTCGAATACTGACTACTGTTTTATATTTAATGAACACAATACTTCCCCTTCTCAAGGTGTCTTGAAAACCAAATATATGGGTGCTTCTGTAATTTGGGTATGTTCAGTAATTTTTCTAAAACAGAGGGGCAGGGAGGAAAGGAATTAATGAGACAGAAAAGTTTAAGATATATTAACTTTCAGTAAAAAGTACTCTGTGTTGCCAATGTTTTGCCTATGCATTACCATTAATCTTGCTGTACTAAACACTGAAAAGTTTATCTGTAATCGAATAAAATTAATTTAAAAATTACTCCTCCTCAGGGATGGGAGTGATGTCAGTTTTATTGCCAATAAATGTTAGCACAATGAAAATAGGGTGTAAAATTTGAACATTGTTAGAACTTGTCTGTTTTGTTTAAAACGTTATCACATTGTTTATCAAAGTACTAAACTTGGTCTGAATTCTCAAATCTCTTGAACAAAACTTTATAATCACTTAATGAAATTTGTTCCAGAAATAAAATTGGCCAAATGCAGTTATTCTCTTCCCAAAATGGTTATTATTTTTTATCTATCTGAAATTATAATTTCTACTTCAATGTTGTCAATGGTTTGAAGGCCATAAATTTGGGAGAGGGAAGTGTCAGAAAGGATAAATCCATTTTTTATTAAAAATTCTATTTTAGGATGTAGCATTTGTAATGAAATTATTAGGGAAAGAAAACCCAGACGCTACAATTAACATGCATACTACAGGAAGCAGAACAGATTTTCTTTACAGTTATCAAAAGCTTCAAATATAGGCAAGTCTGTGACTACCCTTACAGTAACACCTGTGGAATTAAAAAACATGAATACATTTGCCACCACAGTACTAATAAAAGCTACCAAAACCATTGCATTCTACACTCAGAAACTGATTTTCACACAAATACTTGAAATTTCAAGAAAATAAAATGTAAAGCTGGCCTAGTTCTTCTAATCTTTGCCATACAGCTTTAGATGTTATGTGTGGTTACCTATGTCTATTATGGCATTCACTGCACTTTGGTGGACTGAGGGACAATTCTGTTCTGGTTCCTACATTTGGTACATTTTTGCTTACCTGAAGATATTTCTAAAATATACTCACAATGCAGTGAGAACACTGGATGACGGATGATATTATGGAACAGTATTTCTGCAGGACGGATTATAATAATGAAAGTAAACAAATAAATAAATTTTAAAAAAAGCCTCAATATAACTTCTACTTCCTTTTCAAAACCTATTTTCTGATACAGGGCACCTACTCTGAAGAACTACTTTCTGGAAGGAACGTTTTGGTATTTAACTCTTCGGGGTTCATAGTCTGCTTGTTATTTCTTGTAAACATCTTATTTTTTCCTATGCTGCCACTCTTTATTACTTTATTTCCACCCTTTCTTTTTTTTTTCTTTTTTCTTGATTTTCTTTTTAACTATTATGGTCATATTTTAAGCCTAGACGATCTGCTCCAGCTAAGTAATTTTTTACTATAGAAAAAGTTGGCTGTGTGAAAAGACAACCTAAACCTCTATTACTTTTTCTGTTACTTCCACTTATTTGAGATGAGGAGGAAAAGCTGGAGACAAACTGTTCCATAACATAATCATAAGCATATGATCCAAAAGAAATTAAAAGCAACTTATCCATTCCTTGACGTAACCATTTTCAGTTGGGAAATAAGGTAATAAACCACTCTCGAGTTAAAATGTCAAGCTGTGGTACTATTTTTGTGTGGTGATTGAGGCACAAACTACAGTATGTTTGGGAAAAGTCCCAAACAGTAAAATAGTAATGAACTTAAAAATTGATTTCAATATGGGTCCCTGAGGCCAGGAATGACAAATTTCCTGACATGCTATTTTGCTACTCATCCAGTGTGGAAGACGTTTTGAGATTTGATTTCACCCTGCTGTGAAGTGGTAGCTAGAGCATCCATTTTGAATTTTTCAGAACACACAGTAAATTACAGGAGGAAACTGTCTGATGAAATTTACTTACAATTTCAATCTGTTAATTTTCTCTCACAATTCATTTTACATTCTACTTCTGAGACGGAATTACTGTGTTCTAACTCAGAGCTGCCCAGACAATTCTGATCTAAGGAATTTTATTTGGATTTTCTAACCAGAAGAACCCCACAGATTAGAAATCACAATATAATGAGAAGGGGTCAGGTTTTCTTGGGTTTTATTTGTTTGTTTTTCCTTTATCACCCTCATAAACACTGTGGACACAAAGCCCGATCCATTCTGTTCTTTTTCCTGTTCTCATTACAATCTTTGTCAGTGAAATGAAACATCAGAGAATTTTAATACTCAGTATAATCTCTGAAAGACAGTAGTATACTGGGTAACTCTGACCTTTTCAGTGTTCTGTAATTTGATTGGCAGGAAGCCATTCTAGTTCTCTGTAACATTTTTGGCAATCGAAATCTCAAAAGAGAGGCTGTATGACCAACCAGTCAAAATGCAAAGTATGTCAGATGCAGTGAGTAAAGTTCAGTAATATAATTTAAAGATTACATTAGACTGATACCTTGAGGTGGCCACAGAGGCTTGACAAAATTAAGAGAATAAAAGGATGTATTTATTTGAAGGGCCTTCAAAGGTACACCCTGGGCAGTCAAAAGGCTACACCCAAGATGGACCCTGGGTCACGGGTTCTTCACACTTTTATAAGTTTGGTCCATTTGCATATCAGGGTTAATTCTCCACTTATAATCTCAGTTCATGATGTAATTACCCCAAGTTTGCCGCTCCTCTCAAGGCTTTAGTTTACACATTTTGGGGCCTGGTGTCCTTGAAGAGCAAACCTAGAGAGGCTTGTTATGTCTAACCAGCATGAGAGAACAGCAGCTAACAGGCCACCCGAAACTTCAGTTACACACTAGGCAGTACAGGATTTGAAAAATATAAAAGTTAAAACCTAAAGCATCAACACCGCTGAGAAATGAGATTCTTGTCACCGGTCAATTATTGTATGAAAACAGTGTTGATAAATGGCCAAAAAGAATAAAACATTTCTAAAAAAAGGGTCAAAAATGCTTTTTTTCTTTTGGATACTGATGAGAAGGATGGTGTTACTAGGATTAAGGAGAGTGGATAAATGCCCATATGGACAAAAGATATATATAACACAATATAATCCTTAATATTTTATAAAAACTTTTCCAAAGATCTCTGACTGTAATTTTGGTCCTCTTTGTTCTGGCATAAAAGGAAAATAAGGGGAAAAAAAAAAGAAGGAGAAAAAACCAAGAAAAAACAAAAGTTGTGTGAAAATTAAATGCAAAAGAAAGAAGAGCAACTATTCTCTTGCTAATGATTATTACAGGAAACAAAGCTGGTAAAGTCTAAAATCTGAAGACTTTGTATTCTCTGACAGCACATCACAGCTGGTATCCAGAACTTAAAAGACTGAAGTACAGATAGAAAATAAGATGTCTAAAATCTTGGCATCTAAGACTGAACCAATCACTCTTGGGTCTCTTTCCAATCAAGGTAACACTTGCTTTGGCTCACTCTTAGACAGGTCAGATGCATTTCCTTCTAAAGGTGCCTACTTCCATCCACTGTTTACAAAGTGAAGCCCAGTGAGAGGAGCGATAGCTCAGATACTTAACTTTCAACAAGGTGCGTTGACCTTGTCTTGATGCCAGACGCCCATCCAGATTCTTTTCTCAACAGCACAGGGGGAAAAAAGGAAAGAGCTTGTGGGTCTAGATAAAGAGAAGGAGATCATTTATCAATTACCATCACAGGAAAAACAGACTTGACTTTGGGAAAATTAATTTCATTCATTGTCAATTAAAATAGATTTGCATATTGAGAAATAAAGACAAAACCCAAAATACCTCTGACTCCACTTTTTTTCCCAGACTTGATGCCATTCCTTCATTCCTAACTTATCCATCTCCCCTCACCCTGAGCAGTGCATTGGGGATGGGAAGTAGGAGATTGCAGTGAGTCCATTAAAACTTCCTGATGCTCCTTCCTCCTCAAAGTTTTCCCCTGCTCCAACATGATTCTTTCCCATGGGCTACTTTTAAGAGCTGCTCCGACCTCAGCCCTCTCCACAGGCTGCAGTCCTCCAGGATAAACCCGATCCAGAGTGTGCTTTCTACCAGCAGCAGTTCGTGTCGGGACAACCTGCTCCAGCATGGACTCTTCATGACATACAGATTTTTCAGAAATAGCCACCCACTTTGGCATGGTTGTCTCCATTGTCTGCAGACAGATACATGCTCTGCTGTGGTCTCCTCCACAAGCTGCAGGGGAGTCTCTGCTCTGGCACCTGGAGCACCACTGCCTCTCCTTGTACTCTCATCTTGGTGTCTGCAGGGCTGTTTCTCATCCTTTTCCCTCTCCATCTCACACTGTTGCACTGTTTTGCCCCATATTTTTTCACTGATATGTTCAGCTTTGTCCTGCGGTGGGTCTGCTGCAGAGATGGCTGGAATTGGCTGGAACCAGCTGCATCCAACATGGTCAGCCTTGGCCCCACCTCACAGAGTGAGGTGACCCACTGCCAAAATATTAGCATGGACACCCAACGGGAAACAGCACAGATACACTACCTCAGACTCCAGAAAGAAACAACCCTGAGCTCTGGATACAGAATTTGTACCACTGTCTGCGGTTTAAAGCATAACTTGTGGTTCATCCATTTACCTGCAGGGTAACTTCAGACTATGAACATACATATGATATATTATCAAATTAAAATATTGTTTTTCAAATAAGATAAATGCCTCCACCTTCCAGCATATGTGATTTAAATGTCATTTATCAATATTAATTGTGCTTTTCATCTGTGGAAGAATCACATAATCTTTTATGCAAATATTTGTAGCTACAGTAAAGACAAAGATCCTTCCAAACTGCTTAGATACAGAAAGCTGGAAGGTAGATCTGCTTTGCTCATAAAGAAATGGTAGAGGACAGCAAATGTTCCCTTTCTACTTCTCTTCTTTTCCCATTTCAATTACGTTTGTACCATGTTTCACTGAACAGGGATAGTTCCTGTGTACAGCTACAAGACACTTGCTCCAAATGGCAGTGATGAGTAAGGAGCCCAAGGCTCTATCCTTCTGTCTGACAAGCACAGATGCTGTACTTCCTTGAGCAGTATTAATGAGCATAGCCCCAGTGCCTACATGTCAACATTTTATAGTAGTAGAAACCGACACTGGTAATAGTGGAGAAAGTGAAAGCTGCAGGTCCTCTTGCCTTTGTTAAATGAGCAATGACTTATCTCACTGGTATCGGTGAATCTGCTTGTCAGCCTAGCTAAATGGAGGAAGCATTTACAGCAACATGCAGGTGGATGGTGGCTGAAAAAATTGAAGTCACTGTCTCAAACCAGAGTTCAATAAAACACCTGAGAAATTCAGAATAAGTTCCTTGGAGCTGTCTAAAATATGTGGGGGCTCTAGCACTTGTATTTTACCGGTGTAATGGTGTTTGCTTGTATGTGAAAGGATGTCAAAGGGAGCCAGAAGAAACAAAAGATTGATAGGAACCAAAACAACTGTGGACTAGTGCTTGTACTAACTGAAAAGGCTGGTTAGAAAACTGAGAATGTGCAAATTGATTCCTCTGGCTTGATAAGGCCATTTGACTGGCTTGTGAAAATTAACAGAACTGAACATTAAATAACTAAGTATCATTAGAAATTTTTCTTAACAATGGAAACAACTCAGACTATTGGCTACCTGTTAAAGGGAAAAAAAATAAAAATAAGTTAAACCCACCCAAAAAACCTGAAAAACCCCAAAAGTTTGTTTAGGTTATTAAAAGAAGAAGAAATAATATACTATATCATTCCTCAAAATTATTTTGAACATGTGTTGTACAAATAAACTGTGTACTTCCCTCTAAATGCTGCTTTCTCCGTTGATAAGAATTTCTTGCTGCTGCAGTCACAGTTACATATTCCCTATTCTCTCCTCCAGCCCCCAAATCTATTTGCTATAAGCTATGAAAAAAATTTTTCAAATATGTCTTCAAAGAAAATTTGCCTTGGTGATAGTCTGGTAGGGGAAGAGACTGTCTCTAAACAAAAAAATAGCACAAAAATCTAAAATATTATAATTAATCTGACTTTGAAATTAACATTTTAATGAGACTGACATAATCCTGATTTGCTTAAATTCTTTTTAACATTTCAGTCAGCTAGAAAACACTTCTTGTTCTTTCCAACATACTAAATAAAAATCACAAATATTTCTGAGGCATTGAGAATTGCTAGAAAGTCTAAAAAAAAAATCTCCTGTTGAGTCATAACAACACCATACCAGTCATAGTCCTCATACAAAAGAAATCTTCTTCACCTCTTGGATTTAAAAGATATTGTTAATTGTGCATAATGGGATCTGGATGAAAGATCACAGTTCTTTCAGTAACTATCTTTCCTTTACTACACGTTCTGTGAGAGACAAATGCTTAATGGCTTAAACATTGCTAAAATCATTGGAGGACTTTTGCCCACTGTAACAAACTGCAAAGCAGCTGTTCATCTGTGACCACTGAAGTCCACCCCTCTCCAAACAGGCCATCTAACTGGAATTTGGACTGTGACAGGAACTTGAGATAAGATAAAGGGGATACTATTATAGCCAATCATCCCAGGTCCGGGGAGAAGAATGTATCCCCAGGTGGCACTGGAAGAGACTGGAACACTGATGGTTCAAACATTCACGGAACAAGCTGCTGATGTGCAAAGTACCCACCTCAGTCTACAGCTGGTGATGACTGAGATAAGAAAAAGGCAAACCCCGCGAGGCAGGTGCTGTCTCTTTGTCCTTATACAAGTGAATCCAGCTGTGATAAGTCCCCTGGTGGGGAAGTACATTCACACATAGCCTGAAGGTCAATACCCCGGAGTGCTGTGAGCCCTTCAGAAGAACCTTGACAGGTTGGAGAGATGGGCAGAGAAGAACTGTCTGAAATTCAACAAAAGCAAATGTAGGGTTCTGTGCCTGGGGAGGAGTAACCCTATGCACCAGCACAGGCTGGGTGCTGCCATGCTGGGAAGCAGCTCTATGGAGAAGGACCTGGGGATCCTGGTGGACAACACACTGTCCATGAGCCAGCAGTGCCCTTGTGGCCATGAAGGTCAATGTTATCCTGGGGTGCATAAGGACAAGCATTGCCAGCAGGTCGAGGGAGGTGATCCTGCCCCTCTACTCAGCCCTGGTGAGGCACATCTGGAGTGCTGTGTCCAGTTCTGGTCTCCTTAGTACAAGAGAGACATGAATCTCCTGGAGCAGGTCCAGAGGAGGGTGACAAAGATAATTAAGGGACAGGAGCATCTCTCTTAAAAAAACAGGCTGAGGGAGTTGGGCCTGTTCAGCCTTGAGAAAGGACATCTGAGAGGGGCCTTCATCATTGTCTACAAGTATCTGAAGGGAGGGTGTCAAGAGGATGGATCCAGGCTCCACTTGGTGGTGCCAAACAATAGTACAAGAGGGTATAGGCAGAAACTGATACACAGGAAGTTCCACCTGAACATGAGAAAGACCTTCTTTACTGTGAGCCCTCACACACTCAATGCACACCGGAACAGATTGCCCAGGGAGGCTGTAGAGTCTCCTTCTCTGAATATATTGAAAAGCCATCTGGATACAATCCTGAGTAGTGTGCTCTAAGATAATTCTTGATGAGTGAGGTTGGACTAGATAACCTCCAGTGGTCCCATCCAATCTTACCCATTCTGTGATTCTGTGTTTCTGCAAGTCAGAAAATCGGGGGGGGAAACTCCTTTTCTACTCCCTTAACAAGGGACAAGGTTTTTGAGGCTGAAGCATGGGAAGTGTCATGTTATATGAGGTGTTTGATGGCTGTTAGATAACGTCTTGCACTCATCTGTTGTTAATTAAATATTTCAGAGTATTTTCTCTTTTTATCTTCTACCCCAATTACACAGGACATTTTTATTAGATTATCAGCTAAATAAACTTGTTAACTTTCACCTACAACTGGTATAATTACATTTATGCAAAAGTTCACTACATTTCTTATATGCTACCTATGCTTCATTTCTGAGAGCAAGAAAACATATTTTATGTCAGTTTCTAGAGGGAAAAAGCCTGAAAGATCACACTGCTGTAGAATGCAATACAAGGATCTGGAAAAATCTTTTATAATGGAGGTGTGGTGGTATGAATCGAGTCATCATACATCTTCATGTTAGAACATCTGCACTTTTCACTGACACAAAGACCTTTCCTTTAGCTGAGGGCCCTTTACCCACCTAATCCATCTGAATTCATTCTTTGATCCTTGAAAAAACTTTTTTTGACATATTAATACTATTCAGGCTCTAAAAGAGTATCACAAACAAAATCATTTGGAAAAAAAATAAAGAACTTGTGACACTGAGTCTATGGTCGAAAGTAAAATGACCTATTTTCTTTGATTTTCTACAGATATAATTAAATCATGAACATATATTTTTTAAGAGAAAGAGCCATTAACAAAATTACAAGGGATTAAGAAAATATCCGTAGTACAGTTATAAACTTCTTCTAAGGGGTTCAAATAACCTTTTAAGTCCTGAGTCCAATAGGAAAGGATTTTGTAGAATGAAAAATTCCTTGATATTTGCAAATTTCTAATAAATATCAACAAATGTCAACCAGCAGTTGATTTAAAAAAGAGAATTCCAAATGTTTCTGGGATATTTTCATACAGTGGTCAGTTACATTATTTTGGAAAATTTATATCATGGACCTCATCTCATTTCCGAGTATTTTAAGTTTATAAGTCTCATGGGTTCATTTAGGAATAAGAAAGCCCATAAAAGTTAGACTTTTATATTGATGCCTTAGGATTTTAGCTTTTATATTTTCCATATATTTGTAATTCTGCAATTCTTAAGTGTATATCTCTAAACTCCATATAGACCGTTAGCTACCGTTCTCCCATTTTGGTCAGATGAAAAATTTGGCCATTTTTACTCTCTAGGCCTGAGAATCAAGGACACCTTACTATCTCAGGCTCGGAGAAATGTAAACAAAAGTGAATTGGGGGGAGCAAACTTGGAGTAAATGACTTCATTACCTAAAGCTGTAATTGGAGGATTAACCCCCGATATGCAAATAGACCAAACTTATAAAAGTATGAAAACCCGTGATCCGGTTGTCCATTTTTGGGTGTAGCCCCTGGGGGGCTTCGTCTGTCCTAAATGTACCTGAAGACCCTTCAATAAACATAACCACTTTTTCTTCTCTTAATTTTGTCTAGCCTCTGTTCTTAGGTAATCCCTCAAGGCATCAATATGTCTTCTCAAGGGTGTCAGAGCATATAGTATTAGTACTGAAATCTAATGTCAATATAAAGGTTGGCCAACCAACCTACATCTAAGTGAAGAAACCTGAAAAGAGTCAGAGAGAGAAACCGAATTTAAAAAACAGGCCAAGAAGAGCACATTTTGAACAATTTGCACCTGTGAGGGAGTGCCTCTTCTTAGGACACTCTGACAAACACAGAAAATATTTTAGGAAATTAGGCTTTTACCTGTAATCAAAGAGCTCAGCATGGTGCAAGGCTGTTGGATCAAAATCTTTTGGAGAGCTGAATTATCTTATGATTTCTCGAGGAACTTTATTCTCTCTTTCCACACTTTTCTTTGTCCACAACCTTTCTGCTTAGGCATTTTTCAATACAAGTTACAACTCAACTATATGGCGAAATCAGTGTAATTAAAAAATAAGTAAGGCACCAAATAAGACTAAGCATGAAACAGTATGGATGTTCTCTGTGATTGTTATCTTCCACAAAAACTGAGTTGGACTTGGAGGTCCTGTCAAATGGAATGAAAAAGTCGTAAGAGTATGTAAAGGGTATGTATACATACTCTTTACAATTGTCAGGCTAACATATCCAGTTTTAAAATATGTGGCTTTTTAAATTCTGTTTTCCATGCATTTTGATAACATTAAAATACTTTTAATTGTATACCATGCATTTTGATAACATTAAAATACTTTTAATTGTATAACCAGATGGGAGACAGAAAAGAATACTTTAAAAAAATAGAAAGAAAGAGAGAGAGGTTTAAAAACAAAAAAGCAGGATATAAAACATTAAGGGTAAGAAAATTAGAAAAAGAAATGATTAACACCTTTTGGGACTGATTTTCATTTTCCTGAAGTCAGTCATAAACATGAGAATAACAGGAATCAGGTCAGACCCTTAATCAGGTAATTGACTGGTTCTGAGTTCACTGGGATTTTTTACTTCTCTGTAGGCACTAACAAGCTGCCAGTCTTGGGCTGTAGAATTGCTGTAACTCTGCATGTTTCAAAAAATCCTGTAAAACTATTTACTATCCTCTGAGGATTTGACCTATTGTTTAGAAATCCCATAGTCACAGAATTAAAGATGATGAAAAAAACAAACAGAAAAACCTGAATGCCTCTGAGTTTCCACTATGTCAGTGAACTGTGTCTTTGAAAATCCCAGGCAGGGTGAGACAAACAAGCTTAGTGAGGGATCCCAGTGGAGCACTCTCCCTAGCAACAATAGTCATGTAAAATGAGTTTCTGCATCTTCTTCTTGTTCATATAGCTATCCCTGGCTCAGAAACATTCAAAAGCTACATTCAGAGTAATTTTTGAGTCAATTGGTATCTGTAAAGTTATAAATGAGGAAAAAAGAATTATACAATACTGGGTTTTCTGCTAGAGCACACTCTAAAAAAGGAGTTTGTGTTACTCTGCATATAGGAATTTTCTCAATTTTTAATATTTCCATCCTAGTAATTTAGATTTTTATATTCTGGTACAAGTATTAAAGATTAGAAAACTGATGTATTTTGGTATGCTTATTTAGGGACGGCTTTCAGGTCCAGTTTCTGACCGGCTCAAGTCGCACTCATGCTTCTTACACACAGTTTATTTTTTTTCCATTATAATAAGTTCCTATGGCATTTGTTTCTTTCATTTTAGCCAGCCTTAAGAGATAAATAAATGCACTTTCTGTTGTACCAAATTCAGGTTATTCTGAAATTCTTAAATCTTGCAATCAATATATGTATGGTAAGGAGAGGCGGTTTCATCAAAAGTGGATGAATGCGATTAATGGCAACAGCTAAGGGAAAAGTATCAGCAATGGAAAAAGTATGAAAATGAATCAATCCTGGACTAAAAGCTCCAGAATGCAGTAACTTGGAATTCACTTTCAGTAAAGGCTATTTTTCTTATTCAATTTCTTGATCTATTTGTTATCCAAAACATGCAGGAATAAATTCTACAAAATTACAGTGCACCATATGAAAAAACTATTATTTTTTTAAGAAAAACTAATATTAGGTAATTCAATTCACTGCCTTAATTTTTATAAGAAAAAAAGGATAATTCCCTACTTGCATCTCTATGTCATTCATGATTTCATATGGAGCACATTTTTCCAAGTTTAAATCTTATTTGGTCTTCTACGCTTCTGATCTCTTGGAGCCTACCCTAGAACATTTTCTACTTCCACTATTGCTTCATCTTGAGGAAGTTCGATCAATAATGTTCAAGGAACACTATGGATTCATGTATTGGCCTAATTACATTTTCTGTTTTGTTTTCATTCCCCTTCCTAGTATTTCCTAGCTTACCTTTTTTTTCACATATTGACAGACTTTATCCCCTTTTTGACAGAGCCATGTCATTTCTGCTACATGCTGGAAAGCATGTATAATATACAGAATAGCTTCCCAGAGTAGCACCTTGTTCTCACATCCTAACACTCCAGTCCCAGTAACAGCTGCTGTACACACTTGGGTGCACTTGGCTGTGGAGGATTCGTGATGCTTTTTAATGACCTGGGATCTGCCTGCACAAATATCCTGTGCCCAAGGCTGAGCAAAGTAGAATTATTCCATTTTGAAAAATGGAACCAGGAGCTACTTTCCTGAATGTTATCTGTACTTGTTTCTATCTAGAAAATGCTATCATATTTATTTTTCTAAATGCTGCTCCTCAAAGTTCTTAAAAACCAGCCCAGTCTCATTACATTGTGGGCTACTGCACTGAATTATAGTACCTCAAGAGCAGTGACCCACATAAGCATTTCATTACTTCATTAAATATTGGTTCCTGATTTCCAGTTATTTCTGTGCTTTACTCTTTTTCTGCTGCTTGAATATTCTCAGGCTTTTGATAGATTTTTGTAAAGCAAATTGCTGGCCTCCTCTTTTCTCCTATGGCCTGGATATATTTCTAATGGCCATCAGTATCTTAAGGGCGTTTTTCAGAATCAAATCATAGCTGAAGAAGGCAGCAGTAGGTCTTTCCAGCTTCAGTTTGACCTAAAATGCTTTCTGAAAAGTTGCTTAATGCAGTTATATCCCCACACCATTGTTAAGGCTTGCCTCTTCTTTAACTTTTTGTAGTAAGAATAGCATCTGTTATAATTATCTGTTATAATCCTTGTACTTCTCTTCAAAGCCTAGTTTACTTTATGTCAGTATTGACTTGCAGGCTCTGTTCATACCCAAAGCCCTTTGTACCCAACAATACTTGTCAAGAGGCATGTGAAACACTGCCAAGCTGTTCCAATGACACTGATACTTTGCATATAAAAATACACACAGTCAGCAGTTTAATCTGGTAAATCATCTAGAGTGTCCTCAATAGCTGGCAAAGATTAGTCATTCTTTTTCCTTGCTTTGTTGGGAGGTCTTGTACAAATTAATCTGAACATTTTCTCACGGTACTGAATTTATGTTTTATCTATGCCAGTTGGGGCTGGGATTTTGAAGCCGGGATATTGAAGAGAGCTTTTGTGGGATTTTATTTGGTTGGTTGTTTTTTAGAGGTTTTTCAGTTCGTCCTTCTGCATGACAAAATCTTAATTTTGCATATACCATTATATGTGCTGATACTTTCTTTTTTGCTATAATTTTATCTACAATCCCTAATGAGTGTTTTCCTTCCTTCCCCGTTCTGAGTATAGCTTCAAATTATCTTCTGGTCATATCCATATACGGCATTGCTTTGTTGCCCAGCAACTATATCTCAGAGTACAAGGTTCTTGTGTGTGCTTCTTAATGGACATTTTACATTTGCAAGATTTGTCCTCACCATTAGAGTAATTATGAGATATCAGAAACATTTTTTCCACCATTTGGTTCAAACTAATACTGCTAGTTTTCAACATTGATTGGATTAGAGGTCTAACTGAATTAGTCTAGCTAGTATGACAGCCTAGCTACAGATGTGGCATTTGAGTGGTTTTTGCAATATATGTTCACTAAGGATCTCAGGATAGGCTCTTTATAGGCTATAATCTCTTCTCCAACACAGCTCTGAAACTATTCAGCCAACACCTGGACTTCAGATGACTAAGTGACAGTGGACACAGATGAGACTCAGGTCACTAAATACCTTCTTTGCCCAAGTCTTCATCACTGGGGGCTCTAAGGCCCCTGTGATCAGTGAAAAGGTTCAAGGTTGAGAGCTCCCAGCTGTGAATAAGAGCTCAGTCAAGAATTACTTCAGAGGGTTGAACCTCTACATGTGGAAATAAAAGGATGTATCCGGTGGTGCTGGGAGATCTGGCTGTTCTCATCTTTTACAGGTCATGAAGAGAGAGGGAGTATTCCCAATAACAGGAGAAATGCACATATTGTACCTATCTCCCAAAAAGTCCAAAAGAACAGTCTGAGGAATTACAGATCAGTCATAATTTGCTCCCTGTGAAAATCATAGAGCAAGGCATGTTGGAACTACTTTTCCTCAGACTGTTTTATGTATTTTTACACTGGACAAGAGAGCTTACAGTCTTTGTCATTTCTCTGGTTTTCTTTTGCCTAAAGCTGCACAGAATGCTGCAGTAGTATCAATTGTTTGAGTTAAAGAAACAATTTTTAATGAATTAAAATTATTTAAATTATTTTTATAAAAATATATTTTAAAATTAAATTTATAAAAATATATACAATTCTGCTGTCTTTATAAGTTGAATGACTTTCTATGTGACGCCTTCATACAATCTTTAGAGACTCTATTCTACTTCAGTTACTGCCCACAATCGCACCTTTAGGTTTAGTTCACAGCTGTATCTCTATGTTCCATTAGCAGGTGCTCCTTTTTTCCCACTACCTTCTAAAATTATTCTTTTCCTTTCTGTGGATCCTGGTAGTCCCAGTGCTGTCACTACTTCACTGCTTCTCATTATTCACAAGAGATTCCATGATACATCTACAAGACATAAGTTAGCTCCAAATATTCAGTTATGCCTACATGGAGTAACATAGCAGCTGTGGAAGAACTATTTCAGATTATCACTTATCCCCAGCCTGGTTTCTCAGGAAGATTATTGATTACTCAGTTGATGTAAAGCACTGCACTGACTCAGCTGTAGCATATATAGTTATGGGACTAGCTCATATATAACTAATTTAAATGTATCTGAATAGTTGCTGTGCTACTTGGAGCAAATATTACCTGCATATCTAAAACTAAACAGGCTTTATGTAAAAACGAACAAAACAAACAAACAAAAAAAACCCTTAAGGAGCGTGTAAACCATGCAAATAACATCAAAACCACAGTAGATAGTATAGATAGTTTTAGAAAAGTAAAGTCAGAAATAAAATAACTATACACTTTCACTCATTGTAAAGAAATATCAGCATTTCACTTGGAGCCAATAAAAATGACTCTATTTGTCTTTCATTAGTAGTATGGTTGGAATTTTTTAAAATAATATTCTTTCAATCACATGAATTAAGATATATAAAAATCACTATTCAATCACAGAAGCATTTAAAAATATACTCCATTCTGTTCCCTGTTCTATACCTTCATTCCTACGTTAGATCCATTTTACTGTTTTCCAGTGAATTCACAAATCTTGAAACAATAAGTAGAGTCACGTATAAAAAAATACAGAAATTTCTGTATAGAGTAGCTCAAAATATCTAGCTCACAGTATGGGGCATCTATTTTTTGTTTCTTCATGACTACCAACACTTTTTCCCTATGGAATTGTATAAGTAAAATGTAACAGAATAGCAAGAGAGTTTCCAAAATGTACAGTAATTAATTAAAAGCAGGCAAGTCCTGCAGCATTTAGGCTGGGAGTCAAGATGATTCCATGTTCCAGTTTCAGCTATGGCAGTGACTGACTTTGGACAACTTTGCAGACTTTTTCTCCTTGTTCCTTATTCAGCTCAGCTGCACAGCTGAGTAAAAAGCAAGTCACAGTGACAGCTGCTGTGCCTAACCCATACTGTCTGGGGAAATAAATTGAAAAGGAATAGGGAGGGAAGAGAACACACAAAGCCACCTACCATCTCAAACCAGATAATTGCAGAGACCAAAAAAGTGTCTAAATAATGTGCACAATCTGAAAGTCCTTACTGAGCATCACCAAGATTATTCTTGTTGAAGAGGCTTTTAATCTCGTGAAAAAATACTCTTGCTGACATTTTATTGTGAGGTGACAAAGCACTGTTTAATACCTGGCACTTGCATTCTACCTTCTGTAAACCCTGGTTTCTGCTTATGATAATAAACATGTTTTATTTAAAATTTTATCAGAGCGACGCTAAACACAGCTAGTGCTTGGCAGCCTATGTGTAGTCGATGAACCATGAGCAGTAAAAGTTTGTAACAATGTAAAACCTTGCTAAATTCCCACTGTCTCTCTAATCAGAATTGATTCAAACACTGTGAGAGCAGTTTCAGTGCTCCATCACTGAGCAATGTCAGGATTGAGATATACTGGCACAGCAGTGTGGAAAGCACAGTAGTGCTGATATCCCTTTTGCAGCAGACACCATTTCAGCTTCGGTAACATACTCATCATCAGATTGGCTTCACAAACAGTGGCAGCTCTTGTGTTTACCAGTGCATTAATACCACCTATTTTGGGTTTTGTGCAGAATGAGAAGGAAGTGCAGTCTGCAGTTTGAAACTTTGGGTACATACATGATTTCAAGCAAATAAATAAATTTAGAGTTAGATGCCTAAAATTTGGTATCTGAATTACTGGCTAATAAATGACTACACAGTGCGATGTGTTTCTCCAAGAGAAGGTAAAACCCCCAAATCTGTTACACAAAGCAAGAAATATTTTTTTTGTTTTGTTTTACTTGGTACAGTTTATTTCTCCATCCATGGTGAGTCTGTTTAGCAGAGAGAACAAGCATAAGGTGCCCATGAATGAAGGGCAGTAGGCAGTCTCTCTCATAGTGTGCCCTGCAAATGTTCGCAGATTTCACGCTCCTCTTAGTCTTTAGCTTAGTCCTCAATGACAGGTCACAACCATAAGGACATCTGTACTTCAGCTTGGTCCCTAGATCAAGCCTCAATTTTTTTTTCACTGCCATACGTGCTAGCAGTGCCATTCTGGGATTATGCCCAACCACACGATGTTTGTTTACAAAGTAGTTTTTGGAGTAGCCAAAGGTAAGTAGCACACTTGCCCTTTATCGCAACCTGCTTTATAGCACTATACGTAATTGTGAGCAGTTTGTTGCAGAATTATTAATCCTACTTAAGACAGCAGAAGACAACATACTGCTGTGAGGCATCTTGCCAGAGACTGGTGATTTAAATGCTGTAATGTCAACACGTTTTAAAGTTCACAGTTTAAGTGTCATTGTTATCTAACCTTTATTTATATCTTATAACTGGCAAACACCGAGGTACAGAACAAAACTCTCCATGATACAGATACAGCCGAAAATATAACACAGCCCAAGTATTGTCATTTCTGAATGAGGTATAAACCTGATTTATTAAATGTACTCTATCAATGCTACACCAGGAATGGAGTGGTTACAGAACCTTTTACATTGTAAGAATGTATAATTATGATTCCTCCTTAAGAAGAAAGAGGATTTTTTTATAACATACTTAGTATATTTCAACATGCTGGGCTGTGTAAAACTGATAATGAGTTGAAAATTAAGACTGTCAGCAGTACATTTTACAAAAGAGCACATAAGCCAGTCAAATCCAGAAGCTGTAATGAACATTTTGTTTGGGTTCTGGGAGGGAGACGGGCTGGGCTGAGTCATTTGGTTTTGGGGTTTTGTTCCCTTGTTTGGGAGGAGGACCAAAAAGGAGAAGCTCATGGGGAAAGGACATTGACCATCTCATTACAGCTTTACAAAACAACACTTGAATTTCTATGACAGAAAACAAAATTGTTTTGTCATTATCTTACAATTTAAACTACTATAATAAACATCAATATTCAATAAACAATACTCTTATGATATATTCAATATTCAGTAATATTCAATAAACGATACTCAATACGCTTTAGCCCTTCATCAGCTCAAATTCCCAATGGACTCAATGGCAATTTTGCATTTGTGAGGACAGATTATGGCATACACCTCTCTGAAGGAGGCCAACACAAACTTTATGCAGAACTAAAATCTATCATATGTGTTGTTTTGAAGGCTTATGTCTGATTTAGATGACATGATTATTTTTTTTAATCTCAAGCTGAAACCTGCAAGTTTTTCTCAGAAATTATACTTACCTCTCTCACTATAGTAATCATCACCTTTTCATAGGTTTTTTAGTATTGTGGCATGGCACCACATATGCCTCCTTTACCGTGATAGCAGTCTCATTTGACATAACTTGCTAATTTAACATTAAATCATTTGGGCTATGTTAAACAGGTACGAGAACACTAATTTCGATAGGATAATTATATTAATGAACAGTGAAAGATTTCACCCATTCATTAATTAGTAATAATAAAATGAAAATCAGTTTTACAGAGATAACTGCAACAAAATAAATGTTCTTGGCATTAAGCACAGATATCCAACTACATTTTAAGAAACAAGATCATAAGTTGTTTCTAGATCCATCTGCAAATGTAAATTATGTTAACACTCATTTTAATGGTTTTCAATTTTTAGCTACTCAAATATTTATCAAATATTTTCTTTAATAATTGGCAGCATGTTCCTCTGAGGTCATATTCTGTATCACTTATTCACAGTTATTGGATATATTCTCTATGCACATTTTACTTGCATTCAACTGGACATCTTGAGGAGTAAGATGCTAGTCAATGACATGAATAAGATGGTAGAACATGTCTGCAAATGCTCAAGTAAATTAGCATTTGGTCACAGTTTAGCAGAAAATATTTTCAGAGAGATGATAAATAATCATGCAACTTGCATTTTACACTTTTATTTATCTCAGATGCAGAGCATTATTCTGAGTGAGGCTGGGGGAATAGTAAGCTAAGAAAACTAAGTACCAGAGGTAAAGAAAAGAAATACTCCCCTACAAAGGATAAGAGTATTAGACCTGGACTTTTGATTCAACCTGTGAGTGATTAATAGATATTATCAGGGAGATAGGTAGAAGCAATATGGTAATATGAACAGGAAATCTGAACTGATCTGAACTGGACAGATGAGTACTCTAAAAGCTTTTGATAGCAGTTGCATGTGAAGATTTTCTATTTTCAAAGGTATGGGAAGAATCATGCAGATTGCTGTGTAAGGGGAACAATTGAATAAGAATGAACAAAGAACATTGTGAAAACGATGAAAGATTTGGGAAATCAATCAATAGGGGAGAGTCACTATAAAAAGAAATACATGGAAAAAGATTGTCAACAAGAAAATATTTACACCAAAAAGGCAAAGTAGGTAGCAAGATCTTAACTCATGTACCACCCTATTATCAGGATATTCATATTTTGGAGGAAAAAAGCAAAATTAAGTGAACAATTTATCTGCATGAGCATCTGAAAGAAAAAAATGCTCACTCTTACCTACTTAATAATTCTAAATGCCCAAACTAGAAAGACTCCAACTTGAGTATATAAAAGAAGTACGAGTGCATGTGGGATTCAATACATTATGTTCACAGAATCATCATCTTCCATGTCATAATAACTTTTTGTAATCTGTTCTTATTTAGTGCTTCATCTGCTGTCATATATGTTGTAATCATAGTGTCAGAGAGACTCGTGTAGCAACGAGCAATAAATAAGTTTGTTAAAATACACAGGGCAGTTTCTTTTATATCAGTGGGCATGTTTGTAGAAATGACAAATAAAAAGTTATATTAGAAATAAAGGTATTAGAATAAAGAAATCATCAACAGAACAGAAGAAACAATGTTTGGAAAGAAGTCTAATACTTTCAAATTTAAAGACTGAAATGGATAAAAGTGATAGTTGAATGTTGGATACTCATACGGTTCATATTTCTTCTGTGAAAATATTATCCCCCAGTCCCTTGCAGCTCTAGAACTGTACAGCTGAGAATGATGTTCATATTTTGGTTTTTAGTTCACTATAACTTTGTTAATCTATGAACACTTGGGTTTGTATTCAACTTAACATCTACAATAAGATGTAAAATGAAATACTACTGAACTGATGACAAGATAAGCACATATGGCAAAGCATATGGTTGGTGTAATATTAACATATCACACCAAAATTATTACTCCACAGAAATATTAGACCCACTGCATTCAATAACCAAAATAATTTATGAAGAAACTTTCTGTTGCTTATGCAACCAGAAGAGCATATTTACATTTTTCTTATTTAACACGTTCTTAAATTTGCATTGAAAAAGTGTAAAGAATTCATAGAATGGAAATCGTTGACAAAAAATGTTACCAGCTTTCCTTTCAAGTGTAGCATGTAGAAATAAGCCTTATGCTGGTGTTTACAAACAATTTCATATACTTATTCTGAGCCAATCACCACAACAGAGTTCGCAGCTGCACAGAGATCACAATTTTTACCTTGGACCTTGCCTCCACAGCTCAAAGCTGTGAGCACTTTATATGACTGTCTTTCTGAAGTCAAATGGAATTTGGCAACCTGGTACATTTCCAGCTTTTATTTCAATGTACTTAAGATGATTTCTTTTGAGACTTTGCTTCTGATTCCTTAAAGTATGCATTAACAGCATACCATGATTTAGAGGAGCTACAAAATATGAAATAAATCTGCTTATGACATCAGTGTAAGTCAGCCTGTGAGTGTGAAAGATATTGGAACTTACAGTCTTTGAATCCTTTTTCAATTTAGTAGTTTATTTATTTATTTCTGTGCATATCTATTTTTATAACCTTGGATGAATAAATACATGTGCATACTAGTATGTCTGAAGCTTATTTGAAGCATTTTCAAGCTTATTATTAATGGGATTTGTAGACAAGCATCTCTGTCACTTGATGTTAAAGGAGAGATTGCTCAAATTAAATATCTTCCAAGGAGACGATTCACATATAAATCCTTCCTTTTACTCATGTACAGATGTTAGTAGTGGAAGAGATTTTCTAGAGATGCATCTCATCACTATTAATATTCTCTGTTATAGTATAAAATTATAAATAGTTCTATTTATGTTATACAGATAGGGGATTGTTTTTGTGGAAACCAAGACAGCCATTGACTCAAATTTCAAACCTCTTACACTGAAGAAGACAGCCTTCTCTTAGGACAGTCCTGTGGCAAAACCTACAGAATTTAAGTTACAGCTGTGGAATAACAGGTTTTTGGGATGCCTGTGTATGCACCCACTGCACTTGGTTATTTATTTCCTGTAGGATGAACTAGGAGTTCCCCACTTTGTCCGCATAGAAGAGCCAACAAACCAGCCTGAGACAAAGGAGTCATCTGCAACAACCTGAGATTCAGGCAGTCATGAAGACTCCCCCGGCAGCTTGTGCTGCATCTGCACAGACTGAAAGACACTGTTTGCATGGTAGATTAACCCCCTGGATGGAGAATGTGGCCAGAGACAGCCATGGGCCATTCCTGATATAAAACTCTTGGAAATTGTATACAAAAAAGGTTCTTGTAAATAGCCAGTAGAAACTGTGCTTGCAGATACAAAATGTTCACATAAGACAATCCTCTTCACATAGATGAGATAGTTCAGAGATGTTTTGCATGAAGTTTAATACAAATAATAGAAATTAATCATGCGGAGGGGGTCGTGTGGGACCACAGCCCAGATGGACACAAGAAAAGAGCAGATCAGCGGTTTGAGGAGCCCCGTTCAATCCAGCTGGATGTCATTGCAAGGACTCTTGCAACAAAGACTCCCATCACCCTCTGGACTGTGACCAACCATCCTGTCACAGAAATTCAATTCCCATTATAGTATTCAAAAGATCCCAACAAATTAGCTTTTGTTTGTTTGTTGTTTTGGGGGTTTTTTTTTGTTTAATAGGCATTCTGACCATGAGTGAAACAGTGTTCAATTCAAGTCTGTGAAAAATATAAAAAGGAGAACACTGATGCAATACATATACAAACAACACAGACATGGAAATTCTTGTACAACCTTTTCTTATGCTGACACATTTTCCACTTCACTTCCTACCTGTGCTCAAAGCAGTAACTAGTGTTAAGTAAATGGCAAATAGTGAACAGCAGATAAAAAAAAAAAGCGTGAAATTAGCATCAACTATCCTTAAAGTAGAAGGTTTAACATCATCTTTAGAAAAAAGAACTGTACTTCTCTTATATTCCTTTTATGAGGAAAAAGTAATGATCAACTGTGCATCTGAATTAGTAGATTTTTTGCAGTGAACTTTATACAAATAGCTAGTGCTATCACAGGTCTTTGTGATGATACTTTTAGAAAGATAATACGAATGAAAAATTCAGTGGATGTGAAGGTGAGGTAATTGTCAGAGTCTTCTCTAGGAGCTATTTCAAACTCAAGATCAGTAAAATAACAAGCAGTAGTCCAGGAAAATTATATATACATTTCTGGAATAAGTTATAATCGTTATTCAATATCTAGTCACACTTCGAGGTAAAGTTGAAAAACCATACCACAGTATTGTGTAGGAATAATATCTATCAATCTATCAGAAACAGTATGATAAGATCACTATATCACATAATTACCCACATGTAAATTCATTGCATCTATTTCTTATCTTGTTTTTCCTTTGTAAAGCCATAATGAATGAAAAGTAATATTTGAGACTCCATATTTTTAATTTAATATTGTACAATATATTTTATTTTCTTCCACTGAGAAAATCCCAGTAAAACTAATGGATTTAAATGGATGCAGTAATTTCATATCATGGCCTTATCTATCAGAAGTTGTATTTTTAGATATGCAGTCCAAGAGCTGTAAAATTTCTCTTTTCTTGTAGGAAATTTTCCATCTGAAGAACAATCCAAAATAAAGCTTAGAGTATTTTACTCTTGTGAATTGCCTGGAATTTTTTGTTCCCAGTGCAGCATATCTTACAACTGTCAAGACTTTTATCCTAAAATTTCTGTGTTGAATTTAAAAGCACTTTCCATTTTGTGAGTGCAAATGTAGGCAAAGAGGACCCAAAGCTCCTGTGTTTTTTATAGATTTTATCTTTATATCAAGAAGATAGAGAGAGAGAATGAAATTTATTAAGGCTCAGACTGAATTACTGATTTAAAAAATAAGACATGGGGAGTGAGGGTGTTCCAGTTCAATATACTGATCATAAAATGAATGTGAGCACTTCAGGGATGAAATATGCTTCAATATACAGAGAGGTGACAAATGGAAACTTACAGTCACATTCAGAATTAAATTAATAATTCTCACCTAAGTCCTCATCCTCTATTTTGCCTTCTAAGCACCTATAAAAGGATGCTAGTCAAAGGTTCCACACATACACAATTTGTTGTCCAGCTCCTGTTGGTACCTAGCGGGTTATCTACATGACATCTTGGTATGCAACACCTTGGTGTATTTTTTTATTACTCCATCAACATGGTATCTTTTAAATTTTGCTTTTTCTATATGCCTATCTCCTCATTAAATGGATTTATTTTATTGATGGGGTGTAAGAATTTGGTACAATTTGTAGATTATATAATTTCTTTGCCATATTCTGTCATTTAGCTTGGTTATTTCCTATTTACATTTTTTTATTAAGCATTTCATGTATGCCAGTGTCAGTGTGTTCCTTTCTTTCACAATCTTATTTCCTTGTCTACAGGGTCTTTACCTGGACTTCTATTTTCTAAAGTATACAGGCAAATCCTTCTTTGTAATTCAGACTTGCAGACCTGGATCATTTTGTTTGCCCCCTTTCAATCCCAACAATGTATTCCTTATATTGAGAAGAATAAAATTGAATGCGATATAAAAAAATATCAATTCAGTTTTTAAACCATTATCTGGGGAGCAACATAAAGTGCATTATTAGCAGTGTACTTTTTCTTTGAAATCAGAATCTGTTGTGAGATGAATTTAGGTCTCCCTGACTGCAATAAAAGTAAATGGAATATAATGGGCCAAAGCGTTATACAGTACAAGCCTTTTCAAGCTAAATTTTGTCTCACTGTCAAGTGAGCCTGATATGTTACCACAGGCATTAGCACATCTAAATTTATAGTAAATGCAAACTCTAATGGGAGATAGGGTGCCAAATCAAAAGAATCTGTGCAAAACTGAAGTAATTTGTTTTAGGTATCTATTGTAGTCACCAGCTGGAGATTTGTGTCATCATTAATATTAGGTTTTAAAGGTATCACATATATGCAAGGTGTTTCACGGAACAAATTAAGTTAGGAAAGTCTAAATTTTATGATTATTCTGTGGCTTCAGTTATATAGATCCTTGGAGCTGAAATTTATGTTGTGCATTAGAGTAGTGAAATAACATTCAGATTTTTAGAGAAGGATGCAGTGTAAAAGAGAAAAGGATGATAAAGTAAAAGACAATGAGAGCATCCTACTACTGTTCTTATTTAATTTTTGCATTGAAGTCTTATTGTTTCACTAAAATAGCAGAATTTAAGTTGATGATTAATTAATCCAATGAGAAAACAATATAAAGATTGGATCACTTCCTCTCTACCCTGCTCTACTTGCTGAACAAATTGATGGCTGCATTCCAACATGGTGATGTAATTCATTTGTATCTTAAAATGAAATCTTCGACATGACCCACACTGTTGGGTTTTTTTTCATCTGAGACAACAGTACCATTAGATGGCACTCTGGGTAAAGTTGAAAAATTACTTTGTAAGGCTGTTGCAACTCAAGTGTTTAATGAAAGCACAATAAAAGAGAAAATAGCAAAATTTTAATCAAATGAGAATATATTCATATTCATTATACTTTCAATAGTGATGTTGAATGTCAAAGAATTATTTGGATATTATATTTGAAAACAACATTTTTAGCACCTTTTTTTTCTTTTAAATGAGAGGTAATGAATGCTTCCTGTAAGGACAATATTCTAACTTGTTCTTTTTTAATCTTATTTTCAGCTTTCTAGAGGAGATCTTAAAGGCAAAGAAAAGAATGTCAATATCTAATTATGTAAGACAAGTATCTCACAACATGAACATTTCACAGCATTATCACAGTGATTGAAAAAGCAAGTTACCTCTCAGATATGTGTGACTATCTCATACATATTTTATCTGAAAGTGAAAGCCTGAAAATTTTTTACTAATACTAAGTTCGGCTTTCCCTTACGTTGCATGTATAAATATTAGAGTACAATAAAAACATGATTTTGAAGAATATTCCAAGATGCTCTTTTTTTTTTCTTGACAAAAGTCTCCATGTGAAAAAGAAGCAAGCAAAAATTCTGAAACTCAAAGCAGTCAATTATTTAAGGGAAAAATTCTTCTCCTAGAACATCTAGACTAGTCTATCTTTTCATCTGTGTCTACCTGTACAGACATCCTACATCCTGGTAGAAACAAACCAAATAGAATATTTAAGTGATGATACACTAAATAAATATTTTAAATATTGTCCTTTAACTCCAAAATTGCCATTACTTAAACTCAAGCAACCATGAATCCAGCGGAATCCTGGGCAGTTACAAAAGTACACTGATGCAGAGCTGGGTGAAGGCCTTAGTAATTAAACTGTTACCTGGCTTGTTTCCTATGAAAAGTTAGATTGCCACAGTTAGAAAACCTTACATTTCAGAGGTCCAATTCTACTTTCAAGCTGTTCTTAATAACTTGTTTTCACCTAGTATTCAAAAATGTTTCACCAGATGTAGATTTAATCTCTAGACACCTCTATCCCAAATAAAGTATCACATGTATTTCAAACAAGTGCCATGAATTCCAAACTAGACTTTTTATCATGAACACCAGCTAATATGCTTCAGTCTGTTCTATTTTGCGAAGAAGAGCACATGAAAGTTAAAGGGCTGGAAATGTTCTCCAAATGCTTTTGGGGAGCAGAACATCCTCTGTAGTCTTCTTGTGCTTTAGCCATGTGAAGCTAAGTTACTAGAAAATCACATTCTGGAGGCTCTCCAACTTTTTAGGGTCAAGTTGTCAAATAATTTATGCCATGGGGACTTCTGGGTGCTTAGAAGTTCCTTAGGAAATTTTGAATAATTGATGATGGGTGAGTGATACTGTCTCCTTAACATAAGATAAGGAAAAATTTAGAATGTATTAGTATTAATATCCACTAATAGCATGTATTTAGTAGTAGTATCCACTTACAATAGGACATGTAACAACACCATCTAATAGTACAGGAAGATTCATTGATATTTCAAAATTAATCCCTGTGTTTTATACCTTCTTTCTATCCCCAGTTTTGGTGAACATTAATTTCTTCTCCTTCCCACCCACTAGATTATTTCCACAAGAAGTCCCATTCTCCAGCAATGATAGTCTTACTTGATATTCAGACACAGGTGTGAAGCTGCCTTTCTTTCTGTGTGCAGCCTTCAAAAACTAAGTTCCACTCTGTTACCTCTACAGGGGGAAATTTCACAACTCTGACACCACTAGGGCACTGTAGGCTAGATCTAAGTCTTCAGTCATTCCCAGATGATCCAGCTGAGCTCTGTTAGTGCTGTTATTCACTTTGCAAGTCTGTATTAAGAAAGTTAGTACAGAAATTAAACTTAAAAAAAAGGAAAAAATATTTCAAGAGGAAAGCTTTTAAAATTGGAGATTTTTCATTCACCACACAGAATTGTTTCCTACACTTTGGTGATAATCTAGTAAAATATAACTTCTCAGAGACTTATTCTTTGTTTTTCCTTTGCAATAGTCCCTTTGACGTCTTTTCTGTGGCATTCTTCTTTTCTTGCCCTTGACTATTCTCAGCACTGAAATGTTTGCCTAGAGGTAGTATTTCTCCAGCTATTTGTTCCTTTTTCATTTTTTATTCAACCAGTCAATTAAGCTAAACAAATTTAGTCAATTCAGTAGACATTTCAGCAACTGGATCCATAAAGATATTTTGATTTAAATTTCTATAGGAATTTTCAGAGCTTCCTTTACAATGGAAACTCTAGTCTCCAAATACATAGTTATTTTTGTGATGCTTCAGGATTCCATCAATGCATGAATGAACTAATCAAACTATTACCAACGTAAATCCCTCTATGCTATTTGGATGCAAATTTCAACCTTGTGGAATACCAGTATTTTTAAAGATAAAATAAAAAACCAGCAGCACAACAGATTTTGCTTGTTTGGCTGGTTGGTTTTTATCCAAGACCTCTTTTTGTAGTGCAGGAGAAATGTGAATACAAAATGGCATAAAGAAAATGAAGCAGAGAGTTTTTATCTGTGTATCAGGACACAAAATACCATATTATGCCTAGTTTGAGATAGAAAATATGCAGGTTTTTTCCACTGCAGTTCCTCTAGCGGAATAATCACTTTGCCACTCTGCAGACAAAGAGGAAAGACCCATCACATCAGGAGAGATGCTGGAGCTGAGTAAGGCAGCCCCACCTGCTCCCTGTACAGCAGCCATCACAACTAAGTAAAGCCAAGGTGATAGCAGCAGGTGCCTCTTCTGAGAAGGATGGAGGCATCCACCTGCTGGCCTGCTGCACTCTTCTCTAGAGGTGAGCTCCTTACCAGGGGCTTCTATCAGGGCTGTTACCAGGACCACTTCTGTTTCCTGTCGGTGCCAATGATATAGCCAGGAGCAGCATGAGGAGTATCAAGGATTACAGAGTCCTGTGAGCAGTGATATGGGACTCAGGAGCGCAGGTAGTTTTTTTCATCAGTACTCTTGGTTTAAGGGAAGGAGGTTGAAAGGGACATTCATATTTGGAGACTAAACAATGGTTACAGGACTGATGGCACAGCCAGGGGTTAAGTACTTAGACCATGGGGCTTGCTTTGAGAAACCTGTTCTGCTGAGGGTAGACGGAGCCCATCTGTCAGAGAAGGTGAAAAACATCTTTGGTCACAGACTTGATAAGCTGGTCAAGAGGGCTTTAAGCAATAATTGGTGGATAAAGGGAACTTCAATCCATCTTACTCCTGTCAGTTTGATGCCAGTGACAGAATGAGATGGCCAGAGCGTAGAGCAGGGTTACAGATCAGCAGGAGAGCACTCAAAGAGCAACACAAAGGAATTCCAGCCACTCCAGACAATAAGGCAGCTTCTATGGGGGGCCCAACTTAAATGTCTCTATGCAAATACACACAGCATGAAGAATAAACAGGAGGAGCTAGAAGCATACACACATCTGCAGGGCTATCATCGTATTGGAATCATGGAGATGTGATGGTATGACTCCTATGACTGGAGTGTCATGATGGAAGGATACAGGGTCTTCAGGAAGGACAGCTAGGTGAGACAAAGAAGGGGTGTTGCTCAGAATGATGGACATCATGGCAGGAAGGTTGGAACTAGATGATTTTTAATGTTTCTTCCAACCCAAATTATTGTATGATAACACAGAAAGCTAGAACACTGTGAGCCAAATGTCTGCTAAAGATTCTAGAAGAAAGTGATCAGTAGGAAGACAGCTACACCACACATTTACATGAAAATATAACAGAAAGTGACACTGACTTTCACAGAGTGCACTGACAATGTCGTTGTCATTAAGGTGTCAGACAAAAACCTCCCTAACTATGAAATTCTCCAAAGGTCTTTTATCTGATGCCTACCTCTTTTATTGATCTCATACAAGTGCAGATCCCTCTGTCAACCAAACAACACTGTGGTGTCTTTATGTTCATATCTTTCCCCCATCCTTGTCCTTTTACTCATAGTAGGCTACGCAGGAAGACCTGCAAGAGATGTAACAAAAAGTCTTCTAGTACCCTTAACCTTCTGCATCACCTCCAGCAACCCACAGAGCAGAGCAGCAACCATGTCAGGAATGCTTTTCTACAAAACCCACAAAACTCTACATGCATATTCATGCAAAGGTCAATTAGAAGCTTTTATTACTTTGCATAAATGAAAACACAGAGATATTAGCTAACCCCGGATTAAGCAGAGTTTAAAATTGGCCAACAGGAACCAGATGGCATCCTGTCTTGGTGTTCAGGATGGAGTCTGTCTATAGTTTACAATGTACAGCAGCGTAGTTTGTAGTACATACATTTCTAATTCCTGAGTGATGCTTAAAAAAAAAATTCTGCTTTTGTTCTTCTGTCTTTAGTTCAAATATCTTTACTCCTTTTTTCTTCCAGGCTGATAGAGATATTAAAGGAAGTAATCAGTATGCTAAATAATACCCTCTGGTATCTTAAAAAAACAAATGCAACATTTCATTATGTCTAATCATATAGAGTGAACAGCAAACTGACAAACTTTCTGGGGTTGTTACAAATCTTTACACCTACACTGCACAGGAATTCAAATTCAAATCAAATATCATAGCTTTTTTACAGTGAATTGTTAAAGTAAATATATTTCACTGTTTCTCATAATCTTCAATGAAACTATAAGTCAATTGTCAAGTTTTGATGGATGTTTACTGTTTAACAGTTATTTCTTAGGTAGGTGGCAAAATCATCATAATTATTATTAAATACTTATTATTATTATTATTATTAATACATAGCCATAGGTATTTTTTATTTAGTATTTTTGTAGTACCTATAACTAGACTTCCTCAAAAGCATGAACTTTATTTCATACGAAAAGTTAAGGTTTGGAATGCATTTTCATTTTGCATCAGGAAAAACCAAACATATACAAACAACAACAACAACAGAACCATCATAAATAAAAAAAAACCAAACATAAAAACCTCTATAGAAAAAACACAAGAGAAATACAAAAAGAGTCCAAAATGACAAAAAGACAGGAATTAATACATTAATACCCAAACAAGCAGCTGGATTACTACTAGTGTTGCTTGCTGTGTGAGACAGTTTCCCATCTAATTCCTGCGGTGCATCTTATCCCTTTCTTTTTCCTACATTGCCACAAACAGGAAAAAAGTTGTGGAAACAATAATAGTGACATAAGTTTATAATTGGAAAAAAGTACAGATGCTGACTTCTACTGCTGCTACCTTTTCTCAAAATAGTTTCAATACGTTGATTATCCAGCCAGCTGGGAGGAATATTGATGATGTTTGGTTAGTCAAAGACTTATGTGAACCCAGTTGAATGACCAGCAGGAATACAGGGGTGGATGGATTAGCTTAGAGGTCCGAGCTGCATCCAAGCTCTCAAACAGCTGAAGAGCACATACAGTCTCTTAGCCATTAGTGGGCCCAGAAATAACTTATAAACTGTTATGTAACATAGAGACTGCTCCTCTGTCTAATATGTGGAATGATGGAAAGAGATGTCAATAGACTGGGCAAAAGGAACAGAGGGAGAAGAAAACAAAAACCTCAGGATATGTCAATATTAGAATTTAGTTTGACCCTTGAGTAAAAGATCTGTACACCAAAATAGATGGTGTTGAAGATCCATTATTCAACATCTGCTTTTCAGAGGGTTTCTTCAGATTAGCTATTGTCTGGTCCTAAAAGATGAATGTTCATTAATGCTAAGAATGGGTTAGGTGTTCTCCTAGGATGCATTATCTTGTTCAGTTTCATCTAGAGGAATCTAGTTTGTGAGCTCCAAGCCTGCACTGTGATGCAATCTGAAATCCAATGACTGAGAACAATAAGTAGATTTATTGTTCATTCTTAATCTAAACAAATTGTAGACACACCCCTAGGCACTAGGAATTACTTCTTCATTTCTCTGTTTTTTGTCCAGTGTTTGTAGGCTGTATATAAACAGTGCACTGATTGTCAATGAGTATTTAGGATATTAGGAGGGACTAATGGAAATATTTTAATTCAAGGTAAATCCATTAAGAATTAGCTTAGTAATTGATTTTTCATCCTATGGCTAAGAACACTGTAAGTGATAATACTCTGTTTCTTGCTTCAAATATCCAGGTTGTGAAAGAGTGACTGAAATGTTCCTTGAGCATCATCACCCTTTGTTTCCTCATGATGCACGGAGAAATGTGAAAGATGTGTCCATGTCCTCTAAACTTGCTGCATTTTTTCAGTGTGGCCATTTCCTTCCAGACGGACTAACTTTTGCTGACTAGGTCTAAAATTCACAAAACCTTGTCAGCTTGTTGAAGTTATCTGAAATGATCTGAAGAGTGTTCAACCCTAAATTTCTTGAAATACTATAACAGTTCAGAACTACGCAAGTGAAAGAGGTAAGAATTGGCAACCAACCTTATTTTATAGCTGCAGAAACATTATTTTATTTTACCTTTTTAACAGAAAAAAAAATCTATGTCAACATGTTTGAAACTTTCACTGAATTGCCCCTGACAGGAGTGTCAGAGACCAGTGCTGTGGGACTGTAATTCCTTGCAATATTTTGCAAGAAGAGTGATAGAAAACTCCAAGAAGATCTTTAAGTTCCCAAGCACAGGATTCACTAATAACCCCAGAGATTTAGAAGATGAATGGTGAGTGCTTCTCAAGTGTTTTCTGTGAAAAAGATTTTTCACTTAACAACAAGAGAATATGCACCTTCAGAAATTTTAACCAAACAATGTTGAAAGCTGTTTAAAGCTGCCTAATGAAGAGATTTTAAAATAAACAATGTGATATTTTTTAATGTTCAAAAAATCTTTTTGATTTAATAAGATGAAGATCACCATTAATAGAGAATATACTCCCATAAGCATTTTACTGTACAATAAAAAGGGAGCATTATTCACATGTTAATAGGGCAGAAATATGTGCAGTGACTTCTCTATGAGCAAAATGAGAAGATAGAAGCAGATAGATTATATTTAAATGTATTCTTACTCTGTTAGTTACATTATGCCTTTTGGAATTAAAAGGTTGAATTGTACAAAACTAACGAAGTCACCAAAGCATCACCTAAGATTTGAGCCTTAACAAATCCAATATATCAAGAGTTTGAATTATCTCAGTGCTGGAAAATGATCTTTTCCCAAACAAAAAAAATCATTAGAAGAGATTGCAATCTGATATTTTCTAAATTTATTCATTTTTGGTATTAAAATGATCTTGGCAGTTTAATTGAGAAATATGTTTTCAAAATACCATGCTAATCCATTCTGATTAATCCATCCTCTCCAATGCTTAGGAAAGTCTTCTCCTTGCAAAGATAGTAAAATAAGCAAATGAGGAATTTTTCTTGGGAACTTGACAAAATGTAGAAGGGAATGGAAATAATCTAAAAGAATGTGGAGAAAATGAGTCAAGGAGACTGTTTGATTTCTAGCCTGAAAACATTTATACTCTCTATTCAATATTTCAATTTAAGAAATACAGTTCTCTACCCAAGACACATACAAGCAAAATGCGACACAGACAATAGCTTACAGCTATTTGCAGTGCAGAATACTATATGCAAAAAAGAAAGATAACTTTTTAATGTAACCACAGTGATCTGCTCTTTTACCACATCAGAATGGAAGCTGGACTTTTACCAAGAGAGACACATATAGCTAATAACGATTTTCAGGAGTGAATCAGGCAGAATGGAGAATACAAAGGATCAGCAGGAAAAAGGAAAATAGAGGATAGTATGCTGAGGTTGCAGATGGATTGTACATGAAGACCTTTGATAGCCATATCTCATATTTCCCCTTCTCCGAACTTTGTCAGGCAGATGTGGGTTCCTAAATTTCCCTCCCAGCTTCAGTCTCCAGCACCAGCTCTACACACTTATTAAGGATGTTAACTTAATGAGATTAGTATAAACAAAATTATGCATGTGAAGTTAAATATACTTGAAATAACTGTAAACAAATTAACTTGGTATAAGAATTGCTCTGGATATATCAGTGCAATAGGTGTAAATTGAGAAGAGTAGCACAACCAAATAGGACTTTTTTAATTCTAAGCTAATTGATTTTTATTTAACCCTAGCATCTCTATTGTACACTGCAGATTCCAAATCAATATAACACTGAGGTCCTGGACCCAGAGACACAAACCTTTTTTCTTGCAAAAATGTCAACGATCACTCACAGAGAGGAGATAACTATTGAGATATACTTGGTAGTATCTGGTAGTACAAACTTTCAGCACTGGTTATACAAAATTAGCAAATCTACATACATATTGTAGAAAATATATGTGTCTTAAGTTTCAGTTTTTAAAGAAATTTAAAATTCCTGTGAAATAAAAATAAGTAATCATTTCTATGTAGTCACACAGAGATAAGTGGTGCTAACACTCACTTGAATAGTTTCTTTTTCTGTAATAGTTTTCATGCACAGTACAATACTCACATACACAGTTATGACAGCTTCCCTTTTCACGCATGGTGTTATAAATCAACTTTCATTCAATATTCAGAGTAACTTGAATAAACATTAACAGATATTCAAAAATTGTTTTGACTTTTGTGTATTAGATGATAGTTGGGAAAAAAAGATCCAGAGGGTGGAGATGCACTGGATTCTGCACCTGGAATGAGGCAACCCTGGTAGTGTGTATAGCCTGGGGAACTAAAGGCTGGAGAGCAGTGCCATGGGAAGGGACCTGGGGGTCCCAGTTGATGGAAAGATGAACATGAGTCAGCAGTGCCCTGGCAGCCAGGAGGGCCAGCTGTGTCCTGGGAGACATCAGGCACAGCATCGCCAGCCGGACAAGGGAGGGGATTGTCCTGCTCTGCACTGGGGTGGCCTCATCTCGAGTGCTGGGGGCAGTTTTGGGTGGCACAATATAGAAGACATTAAGTTATTAGGGAGTATCCAAAGGAGGGCAACAAGGATGGTGAAGGAAGGGAAGCGGTGTGAGGAACAGCTGAGGTCACTCGGTCTGTTCAGCTTGGACAAGAGGAGACTGAGGGAAGACCACATCACAGCCTTCAACATCCTCACAAGGAGGGGCAGGTACCGATATCTTCGCTCTTGTGACCAGTGACAAGACTCAAGGAAATGGCATGATGCAGAATCAGGGAAGGTTTAGGCTGCATATCAGGAAAAGGTTTTTAACACTTTGGTGCCCACCCTTTGGTAGCTGGGCACTGGAACAGGCTCCCCAGAGAAGTGGTCACAGCACCAAGACTACCTGAGTTCAAGAAGTGTTTGGACAGTAACCTCTGGCACATTATATGATTCTTGGGGAATCCAGTGCACGGCCAGGAGCTGGACTCAATGGTTCTGACGGGTCTGTTCCAACTCAGCATATTCTATGATTCTCTGATTCTGCATGGACTATTTCCTAAGCTCTTATTTTTAGATTTAACCAACCAAAGGTCATGAGTCAGCTATTTCAGGTTTTCTCAGAACTCCCAATAAGTTCATCAAGGAAAAACTTGTATGTACAGTAAGATCTTCATTACAAGAAGCCTGTATTATCTCATTTATATTTGTTAGATAACTAAGCAAAGTAAAGTTTAATTAAAATTACTTTTATCAATAAGTTTACTATTTATGTTGTTAATAATTTCTTCAGTACTATTCGGCAAAGACTCATTTAGGATACAATGCCTATATTATTAATAATACTAGGAATCTCTATATTAAATAATTTATTTACTTTTATTCAGGCTATTTTATATTGTATTTTTAATTTTTTTTTAATTTCTATTTGTGTGCTAATTTTAATAGCCATAGGAAATTAATTTGGTAGGAATGCATACAGATTTTTCCAAGGTCATTTTTTTTCAACATATATAGATTTAATATGAACAAAATTACCTTGAACTTGAGTGGGAGTGGAGAAAGCAGAAATCTTGTTTTTAAAGGCTCATTTCTCTGTTGTTTATTTTTGTGTTATTTAATAGCAATAGTCACTGCAAAGGTTGCTGTCATGAGTAAAGTGAATTTGATTCAGCTGCTGCTAATCTTGTACAAACACAAACCTGCTAATTGAAAAGCTAATTATGATGATGGAGTGATGAGAAGCACATTGGGCAGGATGACATAAAACCCATGAAACATCTATTATAAACCAGCTGGTATCCTTTGAAGCTAGAAGTATTATAGATTGCTTTCTTGTGTTAAAGTAGGGATATTAATGTTATTCCTTGCACAGTTAGCCATTTTTTAAAATCTGGAACTCTCAATAACCACAGACTTTAAGCAGTCAGAATACTCCATAATAATAACATGCACATCAGTTCTATCAATGTTGACTTTAATGGAAATGTTTAATAAACGGCAAAATGGGAGGCATATGAAGTGCTGATAAACAGTCCATAATAATATTGTATAGGTCAGTTCTATCAGTGTTGACTTCAATGGAAATGTTGAATAAACAGGAAAATGGGAGGCATATGAAGTGCTGATAAATATGAAAAATGAGAAGTCATTAAGAACTCTATTTTTGCTTCAGTCATTGAATTTTTGGCAAGATACTAATTTGTATTTGAACACTATTTAAGAGGAAGGTCAGATAAACAAGGATTTGAATCCTTTTCTATTCAGATGTTTGAGAAAGTTCTTACTAGGTTACAGTGGAAGTTCGTGCCAAAGAATCGCCTAGCTGCAAATTTTCTTACTTGCTGTGGTAAATATTGGACCAACCTTTTCGCCACAATGTGCCACCCAACTGTCTAACCCTGTAGTACTATAAATCAGAGTAGAAATGGAGATCAGGTTCTTTTTCTTTAAGTATTTTACAGACAATAAAAGAGGGTTAATAATTCAGATGTGAAAAATAAACCACTTTAATATGTATTTCATCATAGTTCAATTGATAAAAAAACCCTTTTAACTCTGATATTAGAGTTAAAAAAAATAAAAAGTTAAAAAAATAAGGCTGCAAGAAGTAGCCATGTCGGAGACTACCCTTTAGATATAAAATATGAACTGGAGAGTGAGTAATACTTCTTGGCATATCTCTGCTGAATTTTCACCTGAAAGTTCTTTGTACTGTCTCATCAGAGAAAAAAACTCTTGTTAAATTTTTTAACGACATCAAGTAAGTCTTTCTTTTTGAAAGGTCAGTAAGGTTACTTACACATACTCTGCCACAAGAAGAAACATATGACTATTGTGGATATTCTAATAAAGCCACAAATATACTTCATTTTCAATATATTCTAAGCATTTTTATTGGAAAAAGAATTGCCTGATGAATTTGACATGAAAATATTTGCCAGAAATTTTTGTAATATCATACAAAAAAATTGTGATTAATTAACAACTGGACAGAAATTATAAAATGCAATTAAAGCCATTGGGGGAAGATTTTAGACTGAATACCAAAGCACATCACATTTCCCTATGCAGATACAGATCTCACTTAAATCAGCACAACCCAGTTGTGATTAAGTAGCGACTAGTAGGAACAAGCTTAATGGACATAAGAAATACGTAACAGAAAGCATAAGCTAAGCCAGAATAAAACCTGAAATTCAGTGTCTTCTTTAGTTTTATACAATTTTCTATTGATTTATTTGTAATAATATCTATTAGTCTATCAGAACTGTGAATGATGGAGTCAGAGAACATATATCTGAGTGCACCGCCATTTTCCTCAATTCCTTTCTTCATCTCTGTGATTTTATATTTAAGGCTCAAAATCTGTATTTCCAAATCATCATGTGAACAATCCTGTACATTACTATCCATGAAATATATTTTATAAAAAGTTGTGTGAATATGTTCTCACTTCTATCCAAAGATTTTTGTGAGAAGGAACTCAAATTCAGATTTAGAGCTTGAATTCTTCCAGTTTGCCTGATGTGGCTTTCACTCATTATCCCCATTTGGGGGAGTTAGCTCAGATCAAGTAGATCAGAATCACTGATAATTGTTTCCCTCACCCAGCTTCCATAAAGATGGAAGGTTTCCAAGCATGAAGGAAAACTCCAGGGCCAGGAGATAATTTCTTACATCTGCTTTGTGCACATACAGAAAATATTTTTAAGAGAATAGTGGTAAAACTGATCAGACCTACAAGCTAACTTCAGGAGCTGAAACCAATTCTCTAGGAACTAGAAAGTCTGATGGACAGATTTTCCTGGGAATAGTTCACTTGGTCTTTTTGAAAGAACCAATCTCCTTAATTTATGTACCAAAAAATTTTAACAATTTTAATTACATGTATCATATTTTGCTTCTCTGACTTCTCTGCAAATGTTTGACAGAGGTACAGAGCTAAGAAAATACATCATGGATGTACATTTGTGAAAGAAATCAAATATTCACTTACTGATAAGAGACCATGACTATCCCATTTTTTAAGACTCTTTTTAGCATATCAAATTTCATGAAATTACATGGGGCATACCGACATATTTAAAGTTAGACCTCTCGATCAGACTTTTTCCAAGTATATCTGTTGCTCTGTCCTTGATGCAGGAACAAGAGTGCCAGAGTCTAATGAAATTTGATTGAACTTTGATTAAGATAATTGCACAGGGCTTTGAAATGCTAGCCTTGATAGAACGACTGGATCTATTATCTTCAGCAGTGTCTAGACTAGTAAATATTTGTTCAAAGTTACTCCAAATCGAAAAGCAGAAAAGCAAAACTGTAGTCTCATCCTCTGGGAAAAAAAATGAGTTCAATGAAGCAGTCTCTAAATAAAATTACTTTGAAAACATTCATTTGGTAAGAGACAGATCTGCTGAACTCTGTTCAGTGACACCATACGAGAACTCAAGAAGATTGGTGAGAAAATTGAATTTGTACCTTATATTTAAAAATATTCCACTGTTTCTACAGAAATCACTGAATTATTATTGCTGTGCTAATAAAGTCAGTTGGGTCACCTAACAGTCTCCTTGTTATATAATAAGTCTTTTAATAAATAAGTGAATTTCATCACAAGTTTGTGATCTCTAGGCAAGTAATAAGGACTCTGTTGCACAGACAAAAACTCATGCCAACCAGCAAGAGTACCTTTAGGCAGAAAATAAGGAAAAGAGATTTCTAACCAGTGGCACTTAAAAATAATCTTTCAAAATAAAAGGACTGAAAAAAAGCCTGACTACTTTTAATATATAGATTTACCAATCTGTATAAAGAACTACTGGATTATCCAAAATCCTCCTTGTTCTACAGTTTTCACGCTTTTGTTCAATATATTCTTAAAAATCAAAGAAGTCAACATATTCCCAGCAGTTACAGAATAGAATTCAACTGTACTCTGTTAGGGGCTGTTATGAAATAGAAGAAAGTTATTCTTTAATAGTGGCACCTCGACAAATAGACATTTTTCCTAAAATTGCAAAGACATAAACTGCAAGATGATATAAAAGGTGACCCATGACACTATAGTACTCAGAAGAATTGTCACTTTTCCAGTGCCTTTGTACAAAATATCCAAATTTTTACAGCTACCTGAACCCTCCTCCCGCCGCCTTAAATTAGTATTTAAATTCTGTGTTTAGCCAAGTGCTAATAACCAATACAAATATATTACAATACTGTACCTTCCAAGTTAAAGCTGGGTGGTGGATGCCAAATTAAATTTCCTTTGGAGGTCTTCTTTTATAGAATGATTATTTATTTCATGTATGTAACATTCTCCAACCCTGCTTATGCTTCATTGCAGGGACTGGGGAATTCCTGCAATGTAGTATTTCAGCCAACAAGGTCTTTCGGTCTTCCTCAACTCTAAAGTCAGTCAATAATTGAGTAAGGCAGCACTTAGACTGGAGGTTTTAAGTTACCCTGCCACTTCTGAGGATGCATTTGCTGTAAGCAATTACAGTCATCACAGATTACAATTTTCACTTTGCTTTTCACAGGTAGGTACAATATTCGTGTTTTGAGAAGGTGGTTTCTGAATATTGAATGAGAAATATTCCCCAAACAGTTTTTCTTTCATCAAGCCAGAAGTAAGCTGAAAGAAATACATATCACTGTCAACACCCAAGGCTTTGTTTTTACAATTTGACAGGCGAGTACAATCCTTACAACAATTTCTCCAATGAATGAAGAACAGAAAGCAATGTATAATACAGCTTATGATATGGGCTTTGCTACTCTGAGTGCATGTTTTTCTGTTCTGTGACAATAACAATAGTATTAACGACAAAGCAAAGAAAAAGTGAAAATAAATACAATTATGAAATATATCTTACTTTTCTTCCTCTCATTTCTATTTTTCAGAACGAGTACTTTCTAGCTGTATTTATATTTGCACATTCCTATATGTATCATTTTATTAGCCTTAAAAAGATATAGTAGCATCATTATATGTTGGTGTATTTGGTAAGAGTAACTGAATTTGGGAAAAAAAAAACCAAGTTCTTTTACAGATAAAGTGGGAAATGCAATGTGTAAGAAATGGGAGATAATCAGTATTCCAGGCAAAGGTGTACTACGTAATTAGTCCAAAGTAGAAATGATCGCTGTTTCACGAGAAAAATTTTCCTTATGTATTTGTGGTGAGAAACTTAAGCAAGAATCAGCTGAAGTTATGCACACATTCCACTCCTCTTGTACTGAAGTTCAATTTTTTTTTTTTTTTGTAGCCTTGAAAGCCCCCTGACACATCATACCTCCCAGGAAGAAAATCACATAACTGTAAGTTCAGGTGGAACCTACGGAATAGCTCTCTGCTGATCTCAAGGCCCCATCAGGAGTAAAGTTTAGAGGAAACAGTCTTTTTGGAACAGATATATTATATTTTTGAATCTGCCTTGCACTTTAAATGGCACCTGGAAAGGTCTGTGTGAATTAGCAGGGGATTTTCTGAAGAAGTCAACCTGTGCTGTAGAATAAAACTAGAATCTGGAGGGCACAAAAGTAAAACAACCTTTACAGAAGGTCCTGTGAAAATTATTTCTTTTTTTTAAATTCCATTTAAAATATTACAGAATTTTGAAACCTCTTCTTCTTTTTCTTTTTTTTTTTTTTTTTTACCTTCTGGTAATGATTTCTCACTGTAGATTTTTATCCTTTCCTGACACTTTCTATTTTGGTATAATAAAAGACTTACAGTACATCAATCTTTGTACACTAGGAGCAAGTGCATATATGTTCAAATTCTCTTGGTTTCCTTAACAACTGCAAATGATCTGTGGAAGAAGAGAATTTCTAGTCAATTGCTGCAATATGATGTTCCATTGGAAGAAAGACTGAAAAATATGATTTACCAAGTTTAACTTTTTTGGTCTGCATTTTCTTTTCTGTGATGTTGCCAATGTTCATGATTATTCAGTTTGCAAAGTCCACTTAAGAAATCCAGTTCCAGTAAGATGTATGTGTATCAACTAGATAATACTATCTCAACCCACAAAATGCTGTGCATGCCTTCTTTTGCCACTGCCAAAAGCTGCCAAGGTGAGGTCCCACACCCTGTTTGAGATTAATTAGCCATGTCACCTTTGCTAACTATGGCACCAGGAACTAATTATCCATTGTTTTGCCCATGACTTCACCCTTCTAAAGTCTTAAATATCCATCTAGACGAATTTGAATATGTCTTTTCACTAAAAATGCTGAGTGAGCAGTTGCTGTCTGTTAATGTTAACAGATTATTGCCCTCAGATCTGCAACAAGTGTTGTCCTGCTTCCCTTCTTTTCTTTCTCATCTTTCCAAGTGGTTAATATCCACTCAGACAATTTATTCAGTCATGCTTTTGATGTGCACAAGAATGTGAGAAGGATGGGAGGAGTTTCATCTGCCACTCTGTGTTTGCAGTAGACTTAAAGATAGCTCTTCTTCCAAATTCAAATTCATACATATATATATATATAATATATTTATTAAAAAAAACTGCTTTCCACTCTTAGCTTCTACTTGTGCACCATCAAGCACATGTGCTTTTTCCTACCAAAATTTGTAATTATTATTGGAAATACACTAATCACTCATTACTGACTGTGATTCACATTACTTGTATTTGTCCAGTTTTAACTATACATATTTCTTTTGATTAAATCTCTGCAAAAACAATAAGAAGGAATGGCTCAACAGAAATATTTCTGATTAACAAAAGCTAGCTACAGGAAGGACAAATAGTAGAGGTTAATAGGGTTTTAAGTGTTTGAATTGATTGAAAAGGTCTCCCAGTTTTTTTCAAATTCAGTCTGGGTGGTGGGAGCATGTTTATTGTACAGGAGACTTCTGTGTTTTCTGATGAATTCATTTTATACTTAATAGTAGAACAAGGCTAGGCTTGCTAAGCTTGACATGTGACGCCTTTCTTTGTTAAAAGATATTTTAAAATAGCAGGTGTAATGAAAGACTAACATAATAAACACGTCTACAGAGGAGAGCGGATGATGAATACAAATAAAACGAGCAGAGAATAAAATGCAGACAAGAAAATGCAATGACAAAAATTGAAGAATCTTCTTTGAAAATTCTCTTGAAATGTACTCATGTTTATTATCATATGTCTCAGTGAACAGAAGCATTTCCTATCTCAAACCTCATTCCTATAATAGAAAATTTTACTTTTCTATTGTTAGCCCCGAAAAAAATAACTAAAACTACTAATCACCTGTAGAGAAAGTAGTTTGATTTCTAGAATGTCAGTGAGAGAAACATAAACAGCTTAAATCTGTCTCAGTCACCATGTCAATCACAGTCCAAATGAAATGTGATGCTATCATGAATAGCTATTGGGTTGATTTATAAAATATATGATAAACATTAATGATTGTCACATTATCCACATAAAGACTTTTAGGAACAATCACCTTGCAGTATTAAAATTATGGGTCTCTAAACAATCCTTGAAATATTGGTTAGTGTCTTTAAAATTTGCATATAAAGATAATGCATTATTCAAAGTGTAAAAGGGTATAATTTTCCGTTGGGCTTAATCTAAAAGTCTATAAGTAAATGTAATACATTACGGTTAAAATTCAAGGACTGTAAAATGACATAAATCAAATACTAGGAAGGTTGCAAATTTTCAAATGTGTCATGTGGTGTGCAACATTTTCAGCTATTATCGGTATTTTCAAAGGTGAATGATTATATTAGCTGAATTTGTAATGGGCACTACTATTGGATAAGATGCTACTAAATAGGAAGAAGTCAAGATGAATCAGACTGAAAACATGCTTTAAGATCAGATGATAATTATTATACAGCCATGACTACTATGATAAAGGATGACAGATTCTGCTCTCTCATGCTATGCAAATCTAGAATCATTACATTTTTGGTAATGCAGTCCTTTATTATCTCATCAGAATGGCAGAAAGGAGGAAACCGTCCAAGAAAACTTGACTGAAAGAAGGAAGTAAATATGCCTCAAAGTGGGAATAGACAATATTAGAAAAGACAGTGAAATAGTAACTGAACAAGGAAGTAGAAAAAATGATTCTTCAGATTCAATATCCAGAAAATAAAACATAAGGACAAAGTGAAAAGGCACAAATTAATAATCAGGTTCTTTAGAATACTCACCAGAACAAAATGATCTAAGGTGGAAACACTTACAATGTTTCAAATATTAAATAAAAATTATATAGATCACACATGAAGCAAATTGTAGAAAATATTATACTGTTCAAATGATGTTTCAAATAATGATGAAGTGTCTCAGAGCATGCCCTAAAAAGTTCTGATCATTTATTCTCAAAGGGATGTCATAGAAATAGGGAAGCCACAAGAAAGGACAGTGTGAAATACACTGGAAACTCAAAATCTTCAAAAAGACTGGAGAAAACATGCTTTGTTCTTAACCTTAAGAAGGCAGCTAAGGTGGGATATTACTGCAGACAGCTATCTAATGCTGGCTTTACTGGACATATTATAGAGTCATTAAATGGTTTGGGTAGAGTGAACCTTTAGATATCACCCAGTCCAACTTTCCCTGCTGTGGGCAGGTACAACTTCCCTAGATTATGTTGCTCAAGGCCTCATCCAACCTGCCTTTGAACATTTTTAATAATTAAGGGGCATTCAGAACTTCTCTGGGCAACCTGTTCCAGTGTCTCACCAGTATTATAAAAGATTTCTTCCTTATATCCAACTAAAAGCCTCTTTTAGTTTAAATCCATTGCTCCTTGTCCAGTTGCTATACGCCCTGGTAGATGTCTTCCTCCATATTTCCTATAAGGCCCTTTCAAGTACTGAAAGGCCACAATGAAGTCTCCTGGGAGCCTTCTCCTCTCCAGTCTGAACAATCTCAACTTTCTGAGCCTTCTCTTATAGAATAGATGTTCCTCTGATCATTTTCATGGCCCTCCTCTGGGCCCACTCTAATTAGTCCCTTCATGGATGTATACTATGAAAGGACAAAACCCAGTGACAAAACCTACCAAAACAGATATTCGGTTAGGAAAAATTCTTCACAGTGAAGTTTGTCAAAGCCTGTAGCAGGTTGTCCAGTGAGATTGTGGAATTCCCTTCTTTGAAGATACTCTAAATTGACTGCCCGAGGCCATGTGCAGCCTCCTCTGATTTGGCCCTGATCTGGACAGAGGTCTGTATTAGATGATTTTCAGAGATCCCTTTCAACCTGTCTTTTTCTATGTCTGAATAGAACTGAGAAAATGGTTTGTCAAAAGAAGAAGTTAGTTTCTTCTACAACAGTATTTCCTCATTTAATGACCATCTAAAAGTGAGAAGAAAGTTGGTAGAGTTCAAAATTTTCCAATGCTAAACTCTGAAATCCTTAGTTGTTCCTCAAACTAAGAAACCATTATTAAAGATCTTACTGCACATGTGGGAAATTGGCCACATTAAGTGTTTCTCATGATGACTTGAAAATATCTGGATTAATCTTTTGAATCTGAGTACTATTTTCTTTAGGATATTCACAAAATGAGCCAAGTTCAAGATTTTTGCTGCAATAATTTTTCAGTTATTTGAATGCAATTTTCTAAAGTAAAAGAAAAGCATTTTTCATATCCGACTAACTCAAAAATTATTACTCTTTTGCTGAAACTTTACAAAAAGAAATTCCATTGTTATCATCATTAGTTTGAACATATTAGAAGTTTATAGTAGCATACTTAATAAGTATAGTATTTGACCTGAAAACAAAAACAGCAAATGAGATTGAGTATGTTCTGGTGGACAGGGCTTTATTCCTGGCTTTCACATTATCCTGATGTGTAAATTGTCTCACTTAGGTTTTTCTCTACATGCTTGATTTTTCACCTTTTGTTCATCTTATCTTAGACAATTATACACTGTTCTGAACAGTGACACTGCATTCTTGCTTGTTTGTTTTCTTCCTAGTATAATAGACCTTCCATGGTTGGAACATCTAAATAATGCTGTAGTGAAAATTAACAAGCAATAGTAATGTCACAGTCTCAGACATGTTACAAGTCTTACACAGACTCAGGCCATCAGGTAAATTTAGTACAATAGAGTTATGTCTGGTGATAAGAGCTGCTGATTTATGTCGCTGAACCAAACTTCTGAACTTCTGACTTATTTATGTCACTGTCACCTGAACTCTTCAGCCAGACAAAGTAACTTTTTTTAAAATTGTCTCTTGCAACAGTTGTTAGAGTCCTCAATTTGTTGTTTTAGGCACTATACAGACACATAATAAGACTACGTGCCTTACTAACAAGATCTCTAAACAGCTTGATGTCTAAGTGAATAAGGCTGATATTTTTTAAAAGAAGGCAAATACAAATTTAGTAGATGATGACTGGAAGAAAAAGAAAAAGTCAGATCTAAAGGACACTGAATTCATTAATCCAGCATCCCATGCAAAAAAGATTTTGCATTGGATTTTTAATCATCAGAGAAGAAAATCTGGCTCTCCCACACCCAATTTATTAACAAGCCTGTCTTCTTTGGAAACTAAAATAATTTTATAGGATACAACAGTAGTGAAATAATACTGTTTGATCCATAAATTGAAAATACAAGGAAAGTGCATATTTCTTAGAAGATTAAATGTTGGAGTCCAAAGTGCAGAGAATATTTCTCTGCCTGTTTTGGGGGGTTCTACCCCCCTGAACAACCCTGTCTTTGACCTTCGTCCATGGAGAAAATTACCTACCCTCTGGGAAGAAGCAGAATCTACACTGGTGTGAATTAGGTGATAGAACATTATATAAGATTGTCACAGGGTGAAAATTTAGAGGTGTTGGGTTTGTTAATATAGCAATTAGATAAGAAGCAAAATCTCCAAAATGGAGGATTGTTGTTGTTTTTTTCTAAGCCTTCTTCTTCTTTTTTTCCTTACTCCATGTTTGTGGCAAAACTGGATTGAGAGGATTGGGTGAAAAATGCTGCAGTTCCTTTCATGTGACAGAAAGATTTATTGAACATTGGTAGAAAAGTAAAAATATCTTTCATTTCGGGCTTTCATTGGGTAATTTACCTTGAAAAGAACGGCGTTATCTTGATAACTCGGCCTTTCCTTTGCATTTCCTAAGGGGAGTCACGCTGTGGCTCAGTCCTTTTTTGATAAGACTTAATAAACAACTGTCTGAGAGCAAAAGCGTGGAAAAGTCCCGTTCATCTGCAGAGCCCAGACAAGGGCTCGGGGAATTCTCCCCTATCAGGGAGGCATAATTAAGGCACAGTAAAGTGTCAATTAAATAGTGGATGAATTTATTCCTAAATTAGCAGGATAGCAGGTTGCTGGGAGGAAAGGGTTAAAAGAGAAAGAATGGTCAGGAGGATGGTAGATTCACTTAAGTGACCTTTCAGGTGGCAATGCTGAGGTCTGGAAAATAATAGTGTAGGAAACCTCATTATATTATGCCTACGGCTATTTATCCTCTCTCTGTTTCGAGATGTAGAATCTCTGTGTAGGGATAACATAGGTGATTACAGAGACTTGTAGACACTCTCATGGACGTGCTTGAACTCCCCGTCTTGGGAAAGAGATCAAAGCTCAGAGATCACAAAAAGCAAAGATGAGATCACATTATGGTAGGAAACTGCATGCTCGGGCCCTTGATAAATTGGTGCAAACAGCAGCCCTGCCTTGTTCTAGGATGGACTGAGCCTAATGGTGCCAGAGTTCCCAGCTGTGTGTTTCTGCCTGGGTGTTGCTTCAGGATCCTCCAGTCAGCAAGGTAATGAAATAAATGTACTCTTTGCATTTCAGCCATGGTTTTGTGGTTGTTCTGGCCACATGACTGTGTCAACTCACACACAAGTCCTCCGCAATATCCCCTTCCACATTCCAAATTTCCTCTACCCACTACTGAAATAAGCTGTCAGTCAAAGACTTTTAGGTTTCAGTGGATTGGTCACTAGTTTGTCTATATATAATATTTCTGCAATGATCTCCATCTGCCAGCCAATATAAGAATAAGCAATTGCTTTAGACGTCTGAATCTAAGTGTTTGGACTTACATGTCAGCATTAGTCTCTTTTTTTTAGCAGAACTGAATTTCTTAAAAGGATTTCTACAGCTTACACGTTCTTTTGAAATCTCTCTTTACTGTGCATGGCATTTTTTCCCCACAGAGTTTAGCTGAATTTATGTGATCACTTTGAAAAGCAGTATATTGGCTTAAGATGTAACCTCATTCTCACTGTTTGTTACCACACCCACCTCTCTGTTGTGGTAACTGATTTTAAGGTCACCTTTAATCCCTTGGTACAAAGCATGTTTTTATAGCTTTAGGATACAGCTCTCGTATATTTTCTTTGATGGATAAGCTCATGTTTGAATTCCCGGGTCTCTCTCCTCCCAGCTTTCCTTTCTAGATTCACTCTGCAGTTCCTTGTTTCTTCAGCTAGCCTGATTAAATTTGTGAAGAGCTTCTGAAAACCTCATTGGTGATATATTTTGGGAAAAGCTTTCATAATGATTGTGATGTCGCATTTAGATTTTTGTGAATTTTATGTGATTTTTTTAATCTATAGCAAAAATTACTTGGTAACTTTTCTAAACACTAGCTTATATTGTACTTTTGCTCTGAAAACATATCTGCAAAAAGATGCATTGGGAGTTGAAAAGAGGCAATTTGATCAGATAACTTAGAATGTTCTGTAAAACTATTAAAGGACCAATATTCACTGATAATATGGCTAACTAATTTACTTGATCACTCCAAATGGATATCTGAGTGGGTAGAAGTGGTTTCCTGAAAAATCTTGCTTTAGAGGAGTTCTCCTGTTACTCTGGGGATGCTCTAAGAGGTGGCTCTTAGAGTATGTAGTAAATTAAGGAGGTCACTAATTCATGTGTCTCTGTAGAAACTCAGCCACATTCTGCTGCCCCAGAGGCTTACCCAGTTAGAAATGTTTATTTCAATAATTGTGATCTGTGTTAAGACTTATGTTTTATTTTATGATTTTATTTTATGATTTTATTTTATCCCTATTATATAAAACAATTATGTGGTTTGCAGGGAACACATGTAAGATTTAGGTACGGACACAGATATGGCAAAGGTGGAAAGCAGATAGTGGGAGGCTAACAGCTGATGGTGTGAAAGGAGCAGACAAGGTGACAAGAACTGCAGTAAGTGGAGGAAGGACTGAGATGTCAGGGGTCCAGGAGTCTTAAGGACATTGGAGGCCTGAAAGAGTGTGAGAGAGTTTATATTTTACACAGTAGGTGTTTGCAGACCTGGAGTACAAGGGACTCAAAAAATTCTGGGGTATGAAGAAGCAAGGTGTCACCATGATCCTTTACCCTTCCCTTCCCTGAACATTTCTAACAGCTCAGTCTGGGACACATATGTAAGTCACTATTGCCATCATTCTCTGTCACTCTGATCTTCATTTAAGTACAAATATGATGATTAAAAAGATACAACTATTGCAATTTTTTACAAATTTGTCTTCTATGATGCGTAGAGATCTTCTTTATATTTCAAAGGAGAGGCCAAGAACATAGATGCTTAAAATATTTACTTTTCAGTGAACTAAACTTTCTATGAAATTATAGTGAACTGTGTAATGCCACTACAAATATACAAACACACCACATACAGGGCAGGTCTCTGCATGCTAAAGTGGAGCTTATTCTTTGTTCCTTCTGCAGGAAGGGGAACCCAGCCCTTAAACAGGAGTAACCATAATTTTTTGTACAGATGAAAATGGATACATACTTCATCCTACAATTTTTATGCTGTGTAAGAGACTAGTCATTTTTTGCCACCTTGGTCAGTTTTGTTGTAGCATTGTACAAAGAACTCTTCCCATTTAGCATGTACCAGAATGATAGTAAAACTTGTGTTCACTTACCGACCAGGTAATTAAAATCTTCTGTATCCTTTGGTGGGCTCATTGACATAACCCCATCTTATTAGTGTGTCAGAACCCCGCACAAAGATTCTTATCTTTTACACAGACTTATTAAAGATTCAATATAAATTTCAATATAAATGCTCTAAATACACTTAAAACACTTTCATCCATACATGTGTACACATGCATCCATGCAATGGAACAGTAACACTTAAAATAAATTCATAATGCTATAAGTATTTTCCTTTTCCTGAAAAGGAGTTCCACATTTAAATTAATAAAAGAAAGTTAAAAATTGAATTAACTTCACTTCCTATAGGACTAAACATTTTAAGCTTTGATGGTTTTTTAAATACTTTTTTCCTTTTTCTTCTCTAGAATGTAAGAGGAGATCACTCAGGCAGTCAAGTTTAGCATAAGTCTCATCATTCAGTACATATTATATCCAGGAGTATCCCATTATTTTTATTCTCCATAGTCACATTTTGATACTGATTCCCAGAAACTGTCTCAGATTTTAAACCTAAGCCAAAAATCTCAAGAAACACAAAATGTTTCTTTTTTTGCTAGAGGAACAGATACACATTTGCAGTTCCAGTGTCCTTGCAGTAGCAGAGCATATCTTAGGTAAGAAGACCAAAAGATCTGGAAGAAAGATGCAGTGGAAGAAGAGAAGAAATTTACCAACAAAATAACATCTGCTGGGAGCCCAGGAAAAGGTACACAAGTTTTATGCTCCTATTCCAAATTAGAGCATGTGAGCAACACACAATTACGCATAGGAATGATTTCTCAATAGTGTTTATTGTACGTGACAGGTTTGTCTACTTCATCTCCTGCCTGCAACTATGGAACATAAAATGTATATGGCCTTGAAAAATAATTTAATATAATTTCAACTCAGTTTTCTATTAGGAATTAATTAGAAATCAAAATACCGCAGCAAAATCTCTCATGTTCCCAAGACAGATTAAATGCAATTGGCAAAGCTTTTTTCCTTTTTCCAATAAAAACATCCTCCTGGGGACTGCACATAATAGGAACAAGTAGGGAAGCATTGACTCAGAAACTGAACTTTTGTGTTGACATAGAATTCTGAAATCTCATTCATAAACTTCATAGATATAATAATATCTATGATTTTCTTTATTTATTCTAATTAGCTATTGTTAAAGGTAAGTTTGTGTTTCCAGGAAAGACAGCAGGAAAATATTGGCTTGTTAAATCTGTTAACTTATTGTGTATTTCACAGCATTTCTGACATGAGCAAAAAGACGATTCATCATTCAGTTAAAATAAACAGATATTTGTTCAACAAAGGATATTCAGTAATCTGGCTATCTAAATCCACTACCAATGTGGCTGAGTAAATTGAGTAAACTGAGTATGAATATTAAACTTGATTTTACAAGTGTGGGTAATTCTAGTAATATACAATTGCACTCAGATCACAGAATCACTGAATAGGTAAGGTTGGAAGGGACCACAGTGGGTCATCTCATCCAAATTCCCTGCATGGGATTGCATCCAGACAGTTCTTGGATATCTCCAGTGTGGGAGACTCCACACCCTCTCTGGTCAATCTGTTCCAATGCTCAGCCACTTGCACAATAAAGAAGTTCTTCTTCACATTCAAGTGGAACTTCCTGTGCATCAATTTTGGCTTCTTGTTCTGTTGCTTGGTGCCACCCAGAAGAGCCTTGTTCCATCCTCTTGACACCCTCCCTTCAGATACTGACAGACATTGGTGATGTCCCCTCTCACTCTGCTCTTCTCAAGACTGAAGAGGCCCAGGTCCTTCAGCCTGTCCTTGTAAGAGAGGTGCTTCAGTCCCTTAATTATCTTTGTCTCTCTCCACTGGATTCACTCCAGGAGCTCAGATACTGAAGATTTTCAGCATTTATTTGCTTTAATTTTAATAATTTCATCCACTAAGAAATCCACTCAATAAATAAAATCAACTAAATAAATAAAATATTTATTTGCTTCATAATGCTTACATGAGCTTCTAATCAACTGAATCTTGATTAAGAACTGAAGGATATGTATGTTAATTTGAGAAAACAATTATTGAAAATATAAGGAAATAAACCCCCTTCTGATGTACTGGCAAGGTATTTAAATAGTAGGATATTTAGATAGCAAGACTGATACATACATAAGTTTCTTTCCTCACAATCTTATATATTGCATATTAGCATAATACCTAATTCTAATTATTTTAGTAGGAGGTAGCGTATTTTTAAAAAGTCAGGATCTATTATTATGCACAATTAAAAACCTTAAGTCAAATCTGTAAGCATATTTTAAAAGGTAGTATTAAAAATGATCTCTTTTTTTCAGTTTTTTGGCTCAAGAATTAAGAATGATGTGTTTTGGATTCTGACCAAAGAAATTCAGAGAACAGCTTTTTTGGTGAACTTTCCATCCTCAGTCACTTTCGACCTACCAAGAGAATGTTGGCAGTAGCTAGTTTCTGAAAAGTGACTTTTTTTAGCTTGCTCATCAGTCTACACAAACAAGTTTCTGTAACTAACTTATTTTAGTGACAGACAATTACCATTTTAATTAGCAAGCCTCTGTAACACTTAAAAAAAAAAAAGAAAAAACAAAACCATTCCATCTTTCACTTGCATATGTATGTACCTCAAAGGGATAAGACTGATATAAAACTCTATCACAGACACAACGTTTGGGAAATAAAAGTAATTTTGTTGTTAATCTTTTCCTTCTTCTTTCTTTTCCACTATGTAATAAACACACAGAAAATAACAAGTTTTCTTCTACCTATTTGATACAATATGCAACTAGCTGCAAATGACAGCAGTAAGACTTGCACTCTAGAGCATAAGATAGGAGTCTGACAGCCAAGACTTTTATTTTGTTCATAAAAATAAAATATAACTCAGGTTGCACTTAATTTGCTTCGGTCCTACTTCCACTTGAGAAGCTTTAGGAAACAAAGACCTAGAAATATTTTGGAAAATGGGAAACAACAAACAAAAATAATGTGACAATTATTCACATATGTTCACATGCTCTGCAATAAAAATAAATATCAAGCAATATCTAAACATATCCATAGTAATTGTCTTCCTCAGCTATCACTCTAGAAATTTCCACCCGTTTGCAGTCCCTGTTTCAAATACATAGACACAGCAAGAGTTCCTGCACAGCTCTCTGCAGCCTCTTTGAACCCATCTGCAGATGTCTGAGCAGAGGACATGGCTCTACAGGAGTATCAGAAAGGACCTGTTCTGATACACAGTTATTTGATCCAGTTCTTTGATATAAATTCTGAAATCACATTTACAATTGTCATGATTAGCTCTACAACCACATATGCTGTATATTTACTTACGGTGCTAGATAAGCTAGAAAAAAACCTTTTTTTTTCTGAAGAACATCTTTCTTATTATTTATTGGCTCATGGCAGAAACAATGAAAGAAGTCTCTGCTTTTCTTATGAATAGTTGGTGACTGAAATACTTGGTGTACAAGTTATTCTTTGCTTAAATGTATATAAGTAAATTTTGTAGCTGCAATTAACAAAGGAATATAGCTATCAAGAAAAGAAAGTAAAGAAAAGAGGAGAAAGGAGGAAAGGAAAGGAAAGGAAAGGAAAGGAAAAAGAGGAGAAAGGCAAAGGCAAAGGCAAAGGCAAAGGCAAAGGCAAAGGCAAGGCAAGGCAAGGCAAGGCAAGGCAAGGCAAGGCAAGGCAAGGCAAGGCAAGGCAAGGCAAGGCAAGGCAAGGCAAGGCAAGGCAAGGCAAGGCAAGGAAAGGAAAGGAAAGGAAAGGAAAGGAAAGGAAAGGAAAGGAAAGGAAAGGAAAGGAAAGGAAAGGAAAGGAAAGGAAAGGAAAGGAAAGGAAAGGAAAGGAAAGGAAAGGAAAGGAAAGGAAAGGAAAGGAAAGGAAAGACAAAACACAATTCTTTTCTGGGGGACAAGATCTTCCCTGAAAATTCTCTTCCCTAGAGTTCCCTAGACTGAACAGTCCCAGTGCTCTCGGCCTCTCCTTTTAGGTCACAAGCTCCAGTCCCTTAATCCTTTTAGTAGACCTTCCCTCAATGCACTTCTGTATGTCCATGTCTGTCATACTGGGGAGCTCAGTCCTGGTTACACACATCTGTGTGACAAACACTTGACACAGCACCCAGATTGTGTGCAACCAGGGCTAAGCAGAGGGGGAAACGTCACCTCAGTCAACCTGCTGGCAAATGTTCTCCCTGATGCAGCCCAGGAGGCTGCTGACCTTCTTTGCTGCAAGGGCACATTGCTGGCTAATGGTGAACTTCTTGTCCACCAGTACCCCAAGGCTGTTCTCTACTAAGTTGTTTTCCAGATGATTAGACACAATGTGTATGATGGCATGGGGTTATTATAATTTCATGATGTTCTTGTTGGCTCACTCTTCCATCCTTTCCACGTCCCTCTGAGTGGCAGCACAACCTTAAATGCACAAGTCTCTCCTCCCAGTCTTATCTGCTAATTTTTTGAGGATCTGCTTAGTCATATCATCAGTGTCATTAAAGTGATGCTAAGCAGTACTGACAAGTATTCATCTCTGGTATACCCCACCAGTGTCCAGCTTCCAGCTAGACTTTATGCTGCTGATCACAATCCTGTTCATGGGTTTTTTTCAGTATGCTGTCGCTGAAACCTTAAGGTTTGCAAAAGATTGGTTCTTTAAAGACAGAAGGAAATGAGGAAAAATAAGTACATGAGAGATTTTGAAATTTTAGCTCATTTATGTATTAAGGCAAAAAAAAATCTTTAAATTTAGCTGCTCAAATCAAAACAAATAATTTGGAGTTTTTAAATAAATTTCTTTACTAGTTTTAGTGTGTTAATTTTTGTGTTTTAGTAAGTTAATTATATGGTGGCTTCTATTAGTGCCAAAATGTTAAAATTTCCACAGAAGTAAATACATATTTTCTTTTGAAGTTAGAAAATGGTTGTTTTGAACCATGCTTACTTCCCTTCTTACTGGTATCTCTCTTATTATAAAGATTTATGAACAGAGATGATTTAGGAACTGAGATAATTTTACTTTATAAAGCTTATCTTTTTAAAGAATAATACTGGCATTACAGTGACACATGCAGTTCTTGGTAAAACTTGGAACTGAAAACAAGCACTCTGCAGAATGAGACCTTTTTAAAGTAAACAACTGAAACCAGGGAGCTTCATTACATTTAAATCCTGTTTTCTCATTAGGACTACGACTCCTTGCCAGCTGGAAGTGACAAGTGTTTAAGAAAGGAATTTGCTATGCTACTACTTTAATTTTTATTTGTCAGTGTGCCAAGGCTTACCTCTTGGTTAGAGCATGGCGCTAATAATGCCAAGGGTGTGGGTTTGATCCCTGTACGGGCCATTTACTTAAGAGTTGGACTTTATGATCCTTGTGGGTCCCTTCCAACTCAGAATATTCGGTGATCAGCATCAGCATCTTATTGCAGCCACAGACCTGAGAATAGATAGGACTTGGCACTGGTTACTGTAGTAAAGAATGCCTCTTGTCAAGACTTCTTGAAAAAATTTAGTGCCAGAACAACTTGCCAGGGAGAAATCCATGCCCCTTTCTTGATTTTCTTTGTTTAAATTTCCTATTATTTTCATCCTAAGAAAATAATGAAGAAAATAAACCTTTCCAAAATATTGTGAGAGAGGAAAGACCAAACGCAATCAAGTTGAGAAACCTACCCTGCTGATCTGAGGATAAGAATCCTATTTCATAAACAATTCTGAAGCATTGCAATGTGTTTTTGCAATGGAATAAACAGAGACATTTATCTTTTTTCACCAGGGAAAAGAAAAAAAAATAAGGACCAAAGACTAAACAACAGCAGAGCAGACCTCAAACTGATGTACCAAGTCCAGTTGTTTCTGCAACTACATTTTGATGTATGAATTAAACTGTGATAGAGATTGGAATTTTGATCTCTTACCTCTCAGAGAAATGCTTTTTGTTGGCCTTTTGTGAGAAGGAGTACTGAGGAATTGAAGCACTGTCCTAAGTTACCTATGTCTCTCCCTGCAGAAGGGGAATTAAGCGGCAATCTCTGTGCTAGGTTCAGTTTCCTAATATAATTGATTTTTGTCCTTCAGCTATATAAAAAGAAACACTGGGTCTGCTTTAGTTTTAGCTGCTTTAACAGTTGCTTCTGCCAATACACAGGATGCATGAAAACAGACAAAAATGTGTGGCAAAGACACTGTCAAATGAGGTCACACCCTACTGCCAGAACAGCCATTTGGTTTGGGAACACTGAGACACAGGATAGTACACCAGGAACCGAATACCCATCTCTAGGCCAGGCAGTTCAGAAGCATGAAAAAACTAAACCTATTTTTGCAAACTGTTTGTCTGGCACATAGATTAGCCAGCACTGAGAAACTAGCTTTTCTCTCCATAGGAAATTTATTTGTCCCAGCTTTGCTGGCAGTTTTTTCTAGTCCCTTGGCATGAACTTTCTGTTCACAATTTTATTCAGATCTTAAGGAACATATTATATGGAACACATTATTGTTCTTGTTGGTTAACATGCTATGACAGATAGTATCTGTGGAGTCCTAGCAGCGACAGTGAATAACAGCCTGAAGTCTTACAATCTTTTAGGATACTGCTACAGTTAAGTGATTGTCTTCTCATGTTCCTTCGCCTTTCCACTTCTCAGGTTTTGCTGCTACTATGACTGTGTTCATTGCTGATCCAGAAAAACGTGCACTGCAGAAGTGTCAGCTAACCAAAACAGCGTTAACATGAAATGCATACATGTTTTTCACCCATACATATCACCTAATTAATGGTTAATAATGATAATATTGTCAGTAATAATAATTAAAAACACCCTCCCTTAACAGGTAATATATATAAAAATTAATATACTTTGTTTGACCAGCTGACATAGGTAAAACATACAAAAATTAAAGCAGAAAAGATCTTTCATTTTTAAAACATTTGTAAACTTGTCAGTGTCATTAGCCCTTTTGAAAGTGATTATACTGGAATTAGACCAAAGATAAGCTATCCCAAAATACAAAACTTTTCAGTTTTCCTGACTGTCTAGGCATTTCGTTCTTTAGTTGGCATGCCCTGTATGTTACAGATCCATACATCTCAGAGATGAGTTCTGACAACTGGGATGGAAATATAGCGTACATCTTATTCCAAACATCTTGTATGTCATATATCAAATCTCCCTAAAAAGGCAGTCAGCCAAACTGCTGTACAATGTCCAACTTTGTGAGTTCTAAACTTGAAGGCAAAAGTCATTGAAGGCAGAAGATAATGAAGAGAGAAAGAAGTTTACCTGAGTGTGTACTGAGAAGAGAATGGATTGTCCAGCAAGCTCTGGAAATGCACTTTTTAAAGACTTTCAATCTTCACTGTGGTTAGGACAACAAGATGTTGTTTTCTACAAAGTAGATGACCAACTGGGAGGACACACTTGAGAATTTCAGAGTGAAGGGTTATTTCGATGATGGTGACAATAAAATGAGCACTTTCATGGAATTTAACACAAATAGAAGTGTATCAAAATAATAATTTAAAAAAATACAATTATATACTTCAATAAGCTTAGTGCATTTATTCAAAAGTTGTTACAATGGATCAGTCTAAGAAAACAAATCTGGAATAAATTTTGAAAGTATAATAAAAGAGCATTCAAACAAAAGATGAGTTCAGTATACAACTCAGTCACAAAGATTAAAAATATGATTGCAAATGTTTACTACAAGCTTGAGAGAAAAAATCAAATGAGGCACAAAGATGCAACAGTAACCAGAAGCCAATTAGTAGCAGGAGGGAAAGCTAGAAGTGGGCTCATGTGCCACTCAGTGGAGAAGGAAAGCTATTGATAGCTAATACCAAATATATGAACTAATTTTTCCTTTTTTTTTTTTTTAAAGCTAACAGAACTCAGCTATGACAATTATTTTCAGTTGTAGAAAGAGAAAATCAAAAAAAAATTATAATAACAGAGCAGGGTAGAAGGGTTAGTTAGATAAATTCAATGTATTCAAGTTGATTAGCCATTTCATTGTGTGACATTTAGGCATCTGGCTGATGAAATTTAGAGAAAGGCATGGCCAGACTAAAGGAGGTCCAAAGGAGGACCACAAAGATGATTGAACATCTGGAAAACATGCCCAGTGAGGAATAACTAAAAGTGTTAGGTCTTTTCTTCCGGGAGAAGGGGAGCCCCAGGACAGACCCACTCACAGCATTCCAGTTCTTAAAGAGCAGCTACAAAGAGGAGGCTCCCTCTTCCCCAGGAGGCACACAGAGATGACACCTGAGGGCAACACGTGAAAATTGTCCTGGGAGAGGTTTCATTCCTACATAAAAAAACCTATTTTCTATAGTAAGAACAATCATTTGGTGAAAGGGTACAGAGTTCCTGTCACTGGAGATTTTCAAGATATGATTGAACAGGGTATTGGATAATCTCATCTAGGCTTCTGTTGTCATGAATGGTTTGACCAGATAATATTTTGAGGTTTCTTCCAACCTGGTCTGTTCTAAGATGCTACAAGTCTTTGATTTTATGGTTTTGTGAAACTCAGTTTTCCAGTGATTTTCTTTACAAACTTTTGAAGGACAGGTTAATTTCCAGAGGACTCAGAAAAAAGACATAAATTATGTCTTTAAAAAAAGGAGCATATGGGATATTTAACAGACTCCTGATATTGATTTAAATTTTCAAATAAACAGTAGGTGGCATTTTAAATTAGAAACAAACAAAGAAACAAATAAACAACAACAAAAAACCTCACCCCACTTTTAAATATTTCAAGTGTGAAAAGGAACTAAGTAAAAAAATAGAGATTTATTAAGAACAAGGCTGGACAAATTCTAATTCTTTTACATGAGAGTTTAACAGCATTAGATGGAAGAAGGCATACAAAAGGGAAGAAATAAATAAAACTAAGACCAAACACAATGATGCATGTACTAAATTATGTTATTCAATAGAAAGAAAAATGCAAGATACCACATGTAGGAAGGAAGACTTTGAGCAAAAACAAGATGGTGAAAAATTAGCTAGATAGAATCCAATGCTTAGAGCAGATCAAACCTGCAAACAAACTGGCAAATGAAATGATGTTGTTGCAAAGCTATGCAGGGCTTTGTAAACAACAGTACAGTACGCAGGAACGTAAAGTAATCTTTCTGCTTTGTTCAACATTGGTAAGACACAAATAAAGTAATATAGAAAGATGAGGACTTACTAAGAAAATTGCACAAGAGATTTATAAAAATGATCAAAACATGCTGTCTGAAAACTGTTACCCAAACAAAGATCAAGGAGGGATATGGTAACTGCTCTGAAGCACGTAAAAGGCTCCTGTGAATGGTTCATTTTTTTCACATTTATAGTGGAAAAGACAAAAAAATATAAATTTAAACTACAGAAAAAATACCTATAAATAAAATATCAGGGGAAAAAAGCTTTCTATTGGTAATGCTGGTGAGACTCAGAAAGGGATTGCCTGAGAAGTTGTAGAGTGCTCATTATGGGAGATCTTTAAGAAATCATTAAACAAACATTAGTCAGAAAGAGCAGAGACATGTTTGATTCTTTTCTGTGTTGGAGGCAAACACTATTTTGATGTCTTGAGTGACAATAAAACTCAAGAAGTTATCCTAATCCTTCAGTTTAAGTACACCTATAAATGGTGCTGAAATTGGAAAAGAACTGCACATTAATGTAATATTCTGATAGTTTCAAAGGATGATGTTCTTTGCCATACTGCATGTACTTACTTTGTTTCTAGCTTGGTAGACCTTTATAGGGACAGAAAAGAACTAACAAAAAACTGTAGTGTAAGACTGAACTGGAAGTGAGTGAACTTGGAAGTGAGAAAGTTCCTTCTCTAATTAATTTGAGTATGTTGCGTTTAGCTTTCACAGAGCTACTGGAAGTTGTGGTCACTTGTTATACTAGTATGAATGTCCTGCTGCACTTCCTAAATATGTAAAGATAGAAAGAGTAAGGGAAATTTATGAGGTGACCTAGTGTTCAGGGATTTGATCTAACTCCCAGCTTCAGAGAAAATCCAGTTGCTTATGCATGTTCAATAGACCTAAGAGTAAAAGAACTCTTCATATCTGCAAAAGAGCTGGTCATTTTGGAAAGACTGATTCTCATCTGAGAAAAGGGAAAAAAATTAAGATTAGAAAGGACTTAGGTATGACAGTGGGTCATTTGGGGAATAATCCCTCATCTGGGTGTCTTAGTATTTCTTTTTGTTCTTAGTGGTACGCATAATTTATTTCCTTCTTTTTTATTTAATTTTCTTCTCCCAGTCCCCCCAAAATGGTAAGTCTTAGCTTCATGCTTGTGAAGGGCAGGAAAGAGTTCAAAATCTTCAGAGGTTTTGAAGTATTCCTCACATTAACTTCTCCACATGTTAAAAGTTTCTTTAGTGCTGTAAATGGATTTACCTCAATGTAGTTTTCCATTATGTAACAACATATATAGGCTTTTCTGCTTTATTTTTAGATATACCTTCCTCCACTTGCTAACATTAATGGTTGGTCAAATGTGCATAATATGTAAACAAATAATTTTGCACATGGAATGGAATGGAATCTTTTCTGTATAGGAAAATCTTCTGAATGAAGTTTCAGAAAAGATGAACTGCCAATGTTCAGTCTTCTGTAATGGAAGCCAGTGAAAGAAAAAATCTTGTTTATTTCACTCAGTTCACTGAGAATGGTATCAAACTATCGCTATCTCGAGCTCTGCAGCTTTTGAGCCGGAGTGCGAGGTGTTGCGATCTCTAAAAAGCGTCTCCAAAGCGAAGCAGCGAAGCAGGATCAGCTACACACACTCACGCATGCGTGCTCACACAAACGCACAGACAGCTTCAGTAATATGGGTCGACGGCAAAGAGGCTGGAAGGGTCTTTGCATGGAGTTCCACAGGAGCAGCTTATTGCTTCCACACTGTGAAGGGTTCCAGGGGCAAAGACGAGAACAACGGAAAGCTCAGGTTTAAGTACGGGAGTGAAGTGAGCGCCAGAAACCAATGATCTGAGGGCATGGGGGCAGAACAAAGGCAGGACTAGGGAAGGGGAGCCAATGGGGAAACTCTGGGGGAGCGGCGAGGGGCAAAGGCCAATACGGGGAACCTGGAGTGGAGAACTTTCTAGGACATGAAACATATAAGGTAGCAAGGGGGTGGGGAGGCCAACAGCCAACCAGGGAAGCAGAACTGGGGTACATTAGCATACCAGAACAATGCATGCTGGGGGGAGCCTTTCTGGTCACCCTAACCTGTGACTTTCAGTACGAGGGACTTGTCCTGCCAGCGGACTCTCTTTGTCCCTTGTACCACAGGCTAATTGGCCACCACATCAAACTTGAAATAGAAAAAAACCCCAAAAACATATATTCCCCAAGGATCACACATCCTAATTGCAGGAATGAAGATAAAGTGACACACATTAATATTAATCTCTAGAAGCATATCAGGGCAATGACTCCCACATATTAATAAAACACTGTTTAAAAATTCTTATCACATATCAAAACACAGAACAATTCAAGCAGTTTAAAGTTCTGTGATAAATTTCTCTTAAAACTCTAACTAAATAGCTTCCCCCCGACGAAGTAATTATGTGGAAGAAAGATACTTCTGAACATTGTTTTCACTACTGTGTAATTTGAAGTCTGAATTATTCAGAAACATTGTACTTTATTGGATGAGTTGAATGGTTG